>JAQFVV010012447.1:214087-460321 GCA_028023455.1 Epiperipatus broadwayi
CCGCTGAAGGGTCGTATTAATAAATTCATAGGATTGGCTCTAGTTAACTTAAGATTTAACCTTATAGATATATGAATTCTTTTTGTCTCTGCATGATTCCCGGGCATATTTATGGATAGCGTGTTTGCTTCCAAGCGCCAAACCTATTTGCTATGAGCAAACAAGAATTACACCGCGGGACTTTATTAATGCAGAATAACCCCGATAGCGACTCAATAAATATTTGCAGTTGCTTTACCTTTTGCGGTAATTAAGAAAAAGGGGTGGTGTTCATTAGCCTAGCTCATCTCAGGGAGTGGTGGTCAATAGACCGTGGACGGGAAGTAGGGATTCCGACACTACTGTCTTTAACTGGAAGTGGGTTAATATCCGTAATCACTTGTATATTTGATGACTGAATCGATTTAAAAATCCAATCTTATCGATTAGTTTTCCCAGCGCAGAATGAAGTTCTCGTCTAATTTCGGAGGAGTGCGCTCGCTACCCTATACTAAAGTTCTATAAGCTGGTTATTCAAGGTAGAGCATACGTTTTATTTTTAATTATGACATTTTTAGCCCCTAACTATGAATTTGATTGACATAATATAAATACAAAGCGAAAGAAAAATATTCCACAAGATATTTTTAATGCAAAACAATTTATTACACAACAAAAGAAAATATTAAAATTCATTTAGTTGACCCACCCCCCGTTATTTACAACTCGTGTTTCATTGAATGTTATAGCATACGCATACATGTACGGATTAAGTAAATCACTTTCTTTTTGATTTTGATAGGCCCCACAAAACACATTAATATTGTTCGTCTATTAAACTGCCTCCACGGACTTTGTAGTTGGTACGTTTTATTAAAACAGGTTTCAATAATAGAAAATTAAATTATTCCAAAGTTCCAATGGATGACACAATCCGTTTAACACTCGGATTGTGTGGTAATAGCAATTCAATAGGCAAATGATAAAGTTCACGTTACCTCAATATTCCAAAAGCATGGGTTACGATGATACAGGCTCTATAGCTGGATGACCTCGTGGTTCATTTCTCCGTAGCGATCACTATTCTTTGCCGTCGATGACCGGAATTCGGCGTTCTTTGATTTTATTCCTTGCAGCACCGTCTGGACTGTGGGGCAGGCCTTCATCGCCTGTCAAGTTGAGGTTTTTACCCCACTCGATGCATGATACACTTTTATTCTGATTACTTTCTGGACCCGTGCAAGAAGACTCGTATCCCCTCTCTATTTTCTTTTATATCCTTTTTCTTCTCGTCCTTTCTCCTCCATTTTCGTGATCCCCTCCGGCGAAATTCCCTGGTTGCGTCATCCGAATAGACCATGACTGCGTCATTGCGGTCGCCATCGCATCAAAATACATTCGCATTCCAGACGGATCTCGTTTTGTTCCAATTTGCTATCCACTCGAAATACACTAATCACGCACATATATACATTCGCATGCCACAAACACCCCAACAAAACACGAGTTCTACGATGTTTATTTCTTTCTTTCTTTTATAGTCTAACAACTACCTCTAACTAAATATATGAATAATATACGGTTAATATTGACATATTTCCATCACCATTAAATATTAATATTTCCAATTATTAGTAACTTTATTAGCTAACAGAATTAGTAATATATATATACCCATTTCTCTTGTAACTTTAGGCGGACCATTGCTCTCCTCAGTCCGCACCTTGTTACAATGCCCCCCCGTTCGGAAGCCTTCAAACACGCGCTATGGGTTTGACAGGCTCTTACTTCTCTTGTACTCTCTCTCTCTGCCGGCGGGTACCGCTGCCGGATTCCTCAGGGATTCCTCATCGGCTGGAGATCTTTGGCTTCGTGCGGGTTTCAGCGCTCGAGCATTATATGAGCCTTTAATTCCCGACCCCGTATCTACCCAGAAAGCATTGTTTCCTTGACATTTAACAATTGAAAAAGGTCCTTCGTACAAGTTGCAGAATTCCTTGCATATGTTTTTGCTTGCTTCGCTTATAGGTCGGGTCCGCACCATGACCCGATCTCCCACTTTAAATAAATAGGGGCGATTCCTTTGCCTGTTCTTTCTCCGTTGCCCCATCTTTTGCATGGTCTGCCGTGCCCTGCTTTGGTCATCTTCCATATCTACCGGGCCCTCTTCCATTCCGGGAAGGGCTGTCTTAATAAGGCAAGGTATGTGGCATCCGAAATGAAGCCGGAAGGGTGCCAAACCTGTTGACTCGTTTACGGACCAGTTTATGAAATTAATTACTTGAGGGGTGAGCTTGACCCATCCACGATGGTTGTCCCCGGTATATGTGCGGAATAGACGCCCCAGTTCCCTCATCACTCTTTCACAAGGATTGGACTGGGGGTTACGAATCGAGGTCAGGCAATGTTTGATCCCTTGACTCTGTATCCATCTGCGCCATTCATTAGATGTGAATGGAGTTCCGTGATCCGATAGGAGTACCCGAGGTTTTCCTACTTCGTTGAAATAATTGGTTTCAAGCATCCTAATTGCGAACTTGGCGTTTGCCTGGGCGATGGGGTATGCTGCCACGTGTTTCGAGAACAAGTCATACGCCACAATAAGATACTTTTTCCTTTTGAACGCGGGTAATGGTCCGTAAAAATCAACGGCTATTATTTCACGAGGGCCTGTTGGGATGATAGGCACTAGGTTTGCTGCGTATGCCCGGTTCGTTGGCTTGGTTCTCTGGCAACTTTTACATTCCCCTACTGTGGCCTTCACCGAGGTGTGGATTCCAGGCCAATAAAACCATTTCCGAATCAGGTGTTCCGTCTTTAAGGCCCCGTAATGCCCATATATCTGGTGAACATAGGCTACTAATTCATTTCTCAACTGACCTGGCACACTGGGCTTCCAGTTCTTTGTTTCTCCACACGTTAGGGATTGAAGGATTCCATGACATATGCGGTGTTTCCTCGCCAGCTGAGGGTCCATCCCCCCCTCTAATCTTCGGATCAGTGGTCCCAAGTCCTTATCTTGACGTTGCCATTCACCTAACTGTGCCAATTTTTCCTCTATCTCCTTGCTCGTTTGTAGGTCCATACTGGCGATGCATGCATTTTCTGCCCTCATATGTTCCGCTTGGTGCCCCACCGGGTTCCGACTGAGAATATCGGCTACGATATTATCCACCCCCTTACAATGATGAACGGTATAGTTGTACTCTTGGAGGAGTAAACTCCACCGGATTAGTCGACTATTGGTAAGATAGCTATGATTGATAAATTCTAAACTTTTGTGATCTGTCACCACTGCTACCTCCGACCCCAGCAGGAGTGGGCGGAATTTCTGGAAGGCCCAGACAATGGCTAACGCCTCCTTCTCGGTAGCAGAATAGTTTAGCTCTGGCCCTTTTAACAACCGGCTTATAAAATATAAGACTCCCATTTTCTCCCCCTCTTGCGTTTGGGATAGAGTCGCACCCAGACCGTACCCACTACTATCAGTCTGGAGTATAAACGGCTTGGTAAAATCCGGGAATGCCAGCATGACCTGTTTGGCAAATTCTGCTTTTATGTCCTCAAATGCTTTCCTTTGCTCATCAGCCCATTTCCACGGGATATCTTTTCTTAGCAAATGCACTAGAGGCTCGGCATGTTCGGCCATCCGTTCGTGGAACCGATGGTAGAAATTACACAGGCCCAAGAAAGAACGAATCTGTTTTCTGGACCTAGGTATAGGAAAGTCTCTGATGGCAGATATTTTGTCCGGATGGGGTTTTAGTCCTTGATGGCCCACCAAATGCCCCAAAAATGTCACTTCTTCTTTGACTAGGTTACTCTTTCCCAAATTGACCCTAATGCCCTTGTCTTTACACTCCTTGAGGAACATTTCGACCTCCTTCTCGTGTTCTTCCACACTACTTGACGCTATCACGACGTCATCGATATACATCGTGGCGACTCTCTTCGTCTCTTCCGACAATGTCTGGTCAAGGCACCGTAGCAAACCCGCTCCGCTGTTTATGAGACCGAATGGCATCCTGTTGAATTGGTATGAATACCCATCGTACCGAAAGGCGGTGTACTGCCTGTCCTCTGGGCGAAGTTGAATCTGCCAATAGCTGGCGGTAAGGTCAAACGTTGAGAATACCTTTTTTCCCTTGAATCTTCCCAATAATTCATGCATGGGTGGAGGAATGGTACAGTCGGGAATCGTTGCCCGATTCAGCTGCCGCACGTCAAGACATATTCTAATCGCACCGTTCTTCTTTTTCACCACCACCAATGGGTTGCAAAACGGGGATGAGCATTTGGAAATGACGCCCCAATCCATCATTTGCTCTATTTGTCTTTGGACCTCCTCTCGGTATTGGTAGGGGACCGGGTATGATCGTGCCTGAAATGGCTGGTTCTCCCTAAGTTTGATTGTCTGCTCAAATCCCTGTATCGTTCCAGGCACCTCTGAAAACACTTCCCTATATTTTTTTAGTATTTGCCCAAAAGCCCTCGCTTTGTCTTCGCCAACTATCCTAATCTCTTTAATTTTTTCTTCCATTATCCCCTCTACTTCGTCTACCTCCTTGATCCCTATAGATCCACACCAGTTGGTTGTGATGAATTTGATGGGTGTCCCTTTACATCTGAATTCCCCTCTGCGAAAATCCAGCGTACATTGGTTTTTATGAAGGAAGTCCACCCCCACTAATACCTCATGTATTAACCCTTTCATGACCAGAAACACATGTGGAATCACTTCCTCACCAATCTGTAGATCCACCCAGACTTGTCTGGGTTCTATTTTCGCTCTTTTGTTGTTGGCCATCCTAACTTGTATAGCTTTTATGGGTAGTGTCTTGATGTCTGGTTGCTTCTCTACCATCTGCCAGTATATCCTTTCTGATAATACTGAAACTTGACTTCCTGAGTCAATGACCACCTCTACTTGAGTTTCTGCAATGCGTGCTTCCACTTTAGGGCATGCTTGGTTAGCGTAGTTGGGGGCTCTGTCTTCATCATCACAAACCAGATTTCCCACCCATCTATCTTCCACGCTCTTATGTTCCTTCTCTTCCATCTCTCTTCGCCACTGGCTGCACACTATTTGTTCAAGTGCCCAGTCCACGTCCCGAGCTAGCCCCCCTTTGGCGGTCCTGGCTGTTGCGGCCACGTCGGGTGGCACATTCCTACACACTATGCCCACGATCTGACTTTCTGACAGTTTTAGCATCTCCAACTCTCGCAATCGAGCCACTTGTCGCCTGAAGAAGTATGTATATTCATCGTGTGGCTCCCCAAATCTCTGTCTACTTATTTCGTTGAATATATATTCTTGGATTTCTATGTTCCAAAAAGCTTGTTTGAGAGCTCTTTCGTATCCCTTAAAGGCTCCCGGTTGTTCACTCAATGCCTCCCACCACCTTTGGGCATGTTCCTGTAGGTGGCTTGCTGCAATGATCACTTTGTCCTCTTCCTCCGTGTGGTACCTGCAGAAGTATCTTTTTAAACTTCGGATATGTTCCCCAGGGGATTCCCACATCTTCCCGGAAAATCTCTGAACCCTAATTGCCTCATTACTTATGCTATTCTCCATTGCTGTTTATCAATCTCTCTTCACTTGACTGGCTTTGATTACCTCGCCCCCCATCCAGTGCTGTCGCTTTCTGCCCTTTTACTCTATAGTGCTACACTTCCATGTACTGTTACATCGTATTTCCCATTCTTTTATTATCGCACCTCCAACCAAGAGAAAAAAAAAATTTATAATTGCGCACGAGTTCGCGTATAGTTTGTATGTCTCTATTTAGACCTCCGAAAACCCTTAGGGTCAGCAATAGTTTTTATTAATAACTCAGATAACGTACGCGACTATATATATATCCATTTCCAGCATATTAATACGGCTCAGTGTTATTGCTCTAACATGTCTATATTCCATTCGTCTTTTCCCTTTCTCCTTCTTTTTAACAAAAAAAAAATTTTACAATAATAAAAAAAAAATCTACGCTGGGAAAAAAAAATTTTTTTTACTAAATCATTCGCCGTTTTTTTTTTTTTCCTTTCTCTAACCTTGTAAAATGCGTGAAAGTATCGGAGTTTTTCTCAATATCCCGACTTCGTGTCAAATCCACTGGTCGTTGCGCCCTCTTTTATTTGAACCTTCTACTATCTTCCTATTCCCCCTCGCTCTCCAGAGGCCCCACAGTTGCGGCGTCCAGTTGTAACGAACCGCTTCGCCCGCTGAAGGGTCGTATTAATAAATTCATAGGATTGGCTCTAGTTAACTTAAGATTTAACCTTATAGATATATGAATTCTTTTTGTCTCTGCATGATTCCCGGGCATATTTATGGATAGCGTGTTTGCTTCCAAGCGCCAAACCTATTTGCTATGAGCAAACAAGAATTACACCGCGGGACTTTATTAATGCAGAATAACCCCGATAGCGACTCAATAAATATTTGCAGTTGCTTTACCTTTTGCGGTAATTAAGAAAAAGGGGTGGTGTTCATTAGCCTAGCTCATCTCAGGGAGTGGTGGTCAATAGACCGTGGACGGGAAGTAGGGATTCTGACACTACTGTCTTTAACTGGAAGTGGGTTAATATCCGTAATCACTTGTATATTTGATGACTGAATCGATTTAAAAATCCAATCTTATCGATTAGTTTTCCCAGCGCAGAATGAAGTTCTCGTCTAATTTCGGAGGAGTGCGCTCGCTACCCTATACTAAAGTTCTATAAGCTGGTTATTCAAGGTAGAGCATACGTTTTATCTTTAATTATGATATTTTTAGCCCCTAACTATGAATTTGATTGACATAATATAAATATAAAGCGAAAGAAAAATATTCCACAAGATATTTTTAATGCAAAACAATTTATTACACAACAAAAGAAAATATTAAAATTCATTTAGTTGACCCACCCCCCGTTATTTACAACTCGTGTTTCATTGAATGTTATAGCATACGCATACATGTACGGATTAAGTAAATCACTTTCTTTTGATTTTGATAGGCCCCACAAAACACATTAATATTGTTCGTCTATTAAACTGCCTCCACGGACTTTGTAGTTGGTACGTTTTATTAAAACAGGTTTCAATAATAGAAAATTAAATTATTCCAAAGTTCCAATGGATGACACAATCCGTTTAACACTCGGATTGTGTGGTAATAGCAATTCAATAGGCAAATGATAAAGTTCACGTTACCTCAATATTCCAAAAGCATGGGTTACGATGATACAGGCTCTATAGCTGGATGACCTCGTGGTTCATTTCTCCGTAGCGATCACTATTCTTTGCCGTCGATGACCGGAATTCGGCGTTCTTTGATTTTATTCCTTGCAGCACCGTCTGGACTGTGGGGCAGGCCTTCATCGCCTGTCAAGTTGAGGTTTTTACCCCACTCGATGCATGATACACTTTTATTCTGATTACTTTCTGGACCCGTGCAAGAAGACTCGTATCCCCTCTCTATTTTCTTTTATATCCTTTTTCTTCTCGTCCTTTCTCCTCCATTTTCGTGATCCCCTCCGGCGAAATTCCCTGGTTGCGTCATCCGAATAGACCATGACTGCGTCATTGCGGTCGCCATCGCATCAAAATACATTCGCATTCCAGACGGATCTCGTTTTGTTCCAATTTGCTATCCACTCGAAATACACTAATCACGCACATATATACATTCGCATGCCACAAACACCCCAACAAAACACGAGTTCTACGATGTTTATTTCTTTCTTTCTTTTATAGTCTAACAACTACCTCTAACTAAATATATGAATAATATACGGTTAATATTGACATATTTCCATCACCATTAAATATTAATATTTCCAATTATTAGTAACTTTATTAGCTAACAGAATTAGTAATATATATATACCCATTTCTCTTGTAACTTTAGGCGGACCATTGCTCTCCTCAGTCCGCACCTTGTTACAATATTTATTTTATATAAGTTTGCTATTTTAATCATTTCCATTTTGTTATTAATATGTATTAAATCATTAGAATGGATTTAAATTTATGTGGGTGTGGAAGGCTATATAGATTCATTAAGTTTTTTAGTTTAAGGGAAGGTTAATCTTGGGTTAGTTGTTTTGCAGTTAAATTGGGTTAATGTATTGGATATATTGGTATAATTAGTAGTATATGAAAATCTGCTATGTGCAGGATCACGTATACACTATACTTGGGCAAAGTAAGTCCTATTTCTTAATGACCATCAGAAGCAGATGTATTCCCTGCTCCTTGGATCACCCCTTTAGCCTATGGAATGGGATAGTAAGATGGAAAAAAGGACCACAATCCTTTCCTATGGAGTTTCTTTTTTTATTGTTCTTCTTGCAAGACAGATGTAACATTCCTGTATTGGACAAGAGACAATTTCTTCTCTATAACCATGCTGTTCAGATGTGCATTCCTGACAGTATGGTATTGTGCTGTCATATTCATGCTGCATTGAATACATTGATATATCAGATATATTGGTGTTGGTTTGACTGCGAACTTTGGCCTAGGGTTAAATCAGGGCTATAGGATATTTTCTTTTTCCAAACAAATCCATATAGTGTATCTATACTCAACATCATAAAATGAACTCTTATTAAAATCCATCTGTGTGGATTGTTTAAAATAATTTAAATTTCAAAATTAATATTAAAATATAAACAAGATAAATTTTATTCCTCAATTCTTAAATATTTATATATGCATCAATAAATGTTTCTGTGTGTGTTATTTCTAGCAGTAGCTTATTTAATTATTTTATGGAAATCTTTTTTATTAAAATATTTCTTTTAAGCAAGTTGTATATTAAATCTCTGCGTCTCCATGAGCTAGTAGCATGGGCTGACGGTCGTAATAAAATATATATGTAAAAATTAGATCTTAACAGTACATATCTGCCTACTATATAAATTTTCCAGGTTCAAATTGCCTGGTGGTGCCCTGTACAGCAGATACAGTAAGACTCCACTTCTTCCCTGACCATTATAATTGGCTCCCAACATGGGGTGTATATGTGTTATTAGTAATGAAAATAAAAATGTTAAATAATATACTAATTTATATTTAGCTATATACAATGATACTAATATATATATATATATAACTCTATTGAATGTAATGTCTACTGGTTGCCTACATCAATATTTTAATTCTTACTCAACTCTGGTCTAGGTGATGAAGGTCCGAATCCCTTTCCATATTTACGTCCATTGTCATCACCATTGCTTTTGGTATACTTCACATATGTTTCAGGACTTTGACTCCTATGCCTAGCCTTTCTATGCCATTGTGCCTGTCTTTAAACACTACCATTCCAGTTTATGTCTGTGGGTTTATTTTGTTGGGTTGTTTTGATTACATTTAGTAAATTTGCTAGTTGTTCCATTGAGTTCATATCTGCCATTAGAAGCATTTGTTTGATGTAGAATGGTAAATTGTGCCAGATTATTCTGATTATCTGGCCCTCAGATATGACAGGCTTCTAAAATCCAGAGCTTGGCCACTTGTCTTCTGAAGAACTTGAAGTAACTCTCACCTCCACCCACTTTATATATTTTTTGCATTATTTGGTATAGTACCATCTCTTGTCTTTCATCACTCCAGAAGTTTTGCAGCAAGGCCTTTTTATATTCTTCATATGTTTGGATGGTGAAACAGTGACTCCCACCATGCACGAGCATCCACTTGGAAGTGGCTATATGCTATGGATAACTGGCTAGTATCATTCATCCTATTTATTCTAAAATAATTCTCTAAACTATTAAGATGTTCTATCAGAGCCTCATTTGTCTGCCCTTCAAACACTCTTATCTTTATAAAATGGTTAATGTTTAGTGCATTCATATAACTCACATCTCCCTTCCCTGACTTTCCTAATTCTAAACCTGCATTAACTTTGTCTATTTTATCTCTTATTACTATATTTATAGTATCACTGCTACCTTCCCTCTCTATCTCACATTGCTTTATCTGAGTATATATTTCTACATTAGTAGCTTCTTGTTCATGTTTGTTGCTGCTGCTAATTGGTATCGTGATCGGTTGTTCTATCTGCTTTACTGTGTGTTCTATTTTTATTACTTTGGCATCATTCACCATGATCTTCTCTTCTAGTTGATTCACTTTATTATTGTAGCTCTTTTCTATAT
Organism: Epiperipatus broadwayi; assembly: GCA_028023455.1. Lineage (NCBI taxonomy): Eukaryota > Metazoa > Onychophora > Udeonychophora > Euonychophora > Peripatidae > Epiperipatus > Epiperipatus broadwayi. The sequence continues at coordinate 224,213 of JAQFVV010012447.1, forward strand.
ATTCTCCTACTTGATTGATTTGTTTATACATAGCCTCATACTCTACACCTGTTAAGTGTTGTCTCATTTCTATTGCTTCCATTCTGTTGCTACTGCTTTGGTTAAGATCATCATATTTTATTTTGACATTTTGGTTTGTTACTTTTAATTCCTGTTCTGTTTCCTTCTTCACATTGTCTATTCTATGAGACATGTCTTCCATTTGTTTTTCCATTTCACTTTCTAAATCTTCTATTTGCTGTGGTATCTTGGCTAATTCTTCTCTCACTTCTCTCATAAATTCTAGCATTATATTCATTAACTTTTCTTTCTTTTCAGGTTCTATTCTATATTGCTCATTGCCCTCTGTCTCTACATTGATTTCATGCTCTATATCTCAATTTTCTCCATCCTTTTTATTTAATTTTTGCTTGTCCAATTTTTTTTTAATGATCTGGTCCACATGAATAAATACTATTAATTATTTCTTTACAATATCTAGATGCTATCAAAGTATTCTGTTTATTTATAACAAAGTATTTTGTTTATTTATTTCTTTTTTATTAAATCTCAACGCTAACAAAGTATTCTATTTATTTCACTCTTTACTATTAAATCTCAATGCTAACAAAGTATTCTATTTATTTATAACAAATTATTCTGTTTCTTTATTTTTTTTTTTATTAAATCTCGACACTAACAAAAGTATTCTATTTATTTATATCCTTTTTATTAAATCTCGATATATATGCACTTAACTCAATTCTAATCCATTTACCACCTATATATCTAGTATATGTGTATCTCTCTTTATGCTCCATTTATAGCTCTCTACCTGCCTACACTTCTATCAGTATCTTTTCTTATTTAATTACATTATGTGACTGTGTCCCCCTCTATTAGCTTTTGTGCATACTCAATACATTGTGCCCAAAACACATTGGTCACCATTTTACTGTACCGGTCCATGCTGCCAGTCATTTACACCAACCATATACATGCATTGACATGAAAAGCATGTTATGCAACCGAGCAACGATTGTAGATATTCAGTTAGATACCATCATTTATTATTTTCTTGAATTGCATCACAGAAAGAAATTATTACATTCATACCTTTGAAAGGTTCGGTTCACCAAGATCTTTACGTGCCACCTCTGGAAAAAGATTGCTCCCTCCCCAAAGGGATATGACTGCATAATTTAGATAAGGGTTAGTCCCTTTTTGACTTAATAAAATCAATAACAATATAGATGCTTTACTTAATAAATCAATAGAAAGATGGATATTCTAACAAATTATTCTTGGTCCTGATAGAGATTAATCCCAGGCTAGCTCATCTACTCTTTATCTCGGAAAAGTGGTTTGTTGCTCAGCTAACAAAGGAGGATAATGATAAAACATTTACTAATTACACAGCACAACATTAAAATTTTAATATTCTATCTCCATATTTATTTAGCCCTTAATTGTCTTATAAGATTACAAATAAATGAAATAAAAAAAATATATAAATATGAAACACACGACAAAATTTTAATCAAAACCCCAATTCATAATCTTTAAATAATTTACCCAATGGGATAGGATGGTCTGATTTTCACCTTTGCTTGCACATTCTATAGCATTATGTAGTATAGATTATTTTATACGTGATTACAATGCATACGAGTCATGGTGAGTGCGTGTTTCATAAAACAACTCTGTTTCTTTTTATGAATCTAATAAAGATTTCACTATTATCTGGTATCATTATTCAACTGCAAATTATAATATTTAAATAAGAGAGTTCTTCAACTGATCCTGCATGTAGCAGATCATCAAAAACAGGAAACTAATTGACCTATTTATTTCTTTATTTTTTTATTATTATTATCTAGATCCTGCACGTAGCAGATGAAATAAATTTATACTAATAGAAATGAATTTATGGTAAGTTATAATATATTGAATCCTGCACGTGGCAGATTAAACAGATACAGAAAGTTATTTATAAATGAATACACGCATTCCATAGCCATTAAACTATATGGGTATGTAGATTTCATTACCCGTTCTTTATAAGATACATTCTTAAAGAAAAGAGAATTTATTAATTGTACACTGATCCTGCACATAATGGATATTTATATAATAAAACAAAACTAAAGTGGGTGAATAGGCTAATGCCTACCACTTGTGTGTATAGAACCTTATGAGTAATCTACCTCCCTTAAATCTTTGATCTAAATCATTTGTGATATGCTACAATTTATTTTGTAATTAAAATCTTCTATAGGATCATGTATATGGTTAATTTTAAAAAAATCATTGATAAAATACATATAAAAGATTATGTGATTCATTATTATCAAATTATAGTTATAACAATAAAAAGAAAAAAAATCATTCGTAAGAAATATTTAAATCAAACAAAAAAATAATTATATTTATAAAATATAAATGGGTATACTTCCCCAAGGCTTCGTTTTCTTCCTGGCTGAGAGCTTTTGAAGGAGATGCATAAGTCATGAGCAGGCAACTGCAGGGGTCTCTTCCATGGATGGTAGGCAAAATAGTTCATAGACAGCTACATTTTGATTGGGCAGAAAGTCACATAACTTGGTGGCTACATTGGTCTTGAGAAGTGCGAATGCACCGAATTGGGTCCTCTACTCCATGTTTGCTTGGGCAATACTACTCAGTCTTGATTTCATTCTTCCCATTTTTGGTGGGCTGCACTTCAGATTTAAATGATTTTAACTGCATCCTCTGGCTCTTTGGGTTGTGGTTAGTCATCTTTGAGTTTTACTTCAAATGGGTTCACATTAAGATTGTATGTTTTGTTGAAATTATTATATTACTTATTTAACTAACTTGCAATATCTTTACATTGAATCTCTTTCTTTTAGCTCACTCTTTCCTGGTTACAAGCCTGATTCCTTTCTATATTTCTATTTGCAATTTTATTTCTTAAAATTGGACATGATTACAGCTTGCGATGACTTTTAATTCTTACTGTCAATTACTCACTCTTTGAAAAGCAAAATTAAACATCCAAGTCGATTCAAATGAAGTCAAAGAAGCAATCTCTGCATGAATGAATGCTTGAATCAATCATCAATTGAAAATAAGGGAATTGGTTTTAACTGTATGCATTGAACAGAATGCCTTCAACTGAACTAAATTCAACTGCTGAATTTAAGTCCTTGCCTTCAACTGAACTGAATTGAATATGAATGCCCCTATATCATCTGATCAGCAGTTATATACCCCCCCCATTACAGGGTCCCCTCTACAAACTATTCCTTTTTTTGACTTTAATTAGTTTAATTAAACTACCTTGTTTTATCAAAACTTTTCCTATCTTTTTTTAAAATCTGTTTAAGAATTTCCTTTTAGACCGTTAGTGATTCACATTCCTATCCCATGTTTTAATTAATTTTTATTCTGCAGGTGTCAAGCCAAATATTTATGTGCTTTTACAATTCTTTCTAAAAAAACATTATGACAAAAGAGAGAAGTCACTGACTTGTCTGTGGTCATTACAACTATATTCTAACAAAGAAAACAAAAATTTTATAGATTACGTGTTGTAAAAGGGTTAACATTATTTTTAAATTTTTGTACATAAATTTATTTTCAACACAGCAATCCCAAAACAAAAATATACATCAGAATAGGATTAATTTAAAAATAAAACATATTTAGATGCTGGGTTATTTACATTCAAGTTTCCCAGTATAATTTTATATCCCCTCCACCATATCAAAAAATGACACATTTGTAAAACAGAAAAAATATGCATTTCACTTTAAATGTATTGTAACGATATATAAATATGTCGTTACATTAATTTAAAATAAAAACTTAAAAGTTCGCAAATAAAAGTAAAAAACTAAACGCTAAAATTAAAATGTTTGTTAAACGTATATACATTCGCACAGATGCCAAACTTTAAAAATATATTTTTTTTAAAAACAAATAAATAAGTATTTGAACGTACTTTTTATAAAAAAAAAAAGTACAAGATTTAAAAATAAATTCTTGTAATCTGTAAATGGAAATGATTGTTTATAAATTGTTTGAAAAGCAAGCTAGCCTTGGGTTCTTGTATAATTAAAATGATCTGATGAAAGATAGATAAGAAAATAAAAAGAAATTAGCTTGACCAATGGAAGCACTAAACCTTGGCTCAGACCCTAATGAAAGTGATGGATTAGTGACGTTTTGTTGATGGAATCCGTGTGGATAATATAAAAAGGGAAATACAGTTTTTTCGGACAGTTTCAGCATTTTGTGTTTGAGAGATGTGGTAGGACGCACATACCACACTCTCTATAAAAAAAAAAATGAAAAGACTGTGATACCATGAACCAGCTATTGCCATCTCCAGAACATTATCTTCCAATGGAGGCATCGTGGGAATTAAAAGCAGAAACCTGGACTCTTCTACTGTAAGCTATATTGACATGAACTCTAAATTTAAAAATAATTAAGAACTTTCGTTCAAGCTTATGAACTTCTATCTGACTTTTTTAAGTTTAAAATCAAATTAATAATGTTTAATTTTATATGTTTTCCGATTGATAAAAATCATTTCCATTTTTTTTTCTTATTGTATAAATTATTTATTGTTTAAATTTTAAATGATGAAATTTAGGTTGGGTATAGACGTTGCATAGATTCGTTAGCATTTGATTATGTTGAAGTTTTCACATTTGATTAGAATATATAGGTCAATGATGTTAATGCGGGCATCTTACGATGAATGCCATGGGGCCTTGTGTATTCCCTTTTGCAATTGACATTATCGATGATTTTGTATTTTGATCGATTGTGTTTAATTTGGATGTTTTTGACCATGGAATCTGTGCAGCCAATCTATACTCAACATTTTAAAAACAAATTTATAAAAAATAATCTGTGCGAACGTATTTAAATGTTAAATTTAAGTCGGGCATGAATGGCTATATAGTTTTGTAAAGTTATATTAAGGGAGGGTAATCTTAGGTTATTCATTTCGTAGTTGAATTGGTTCAATGGATTGGATATATTTGTGTAATTGTAGATGTAGTATGAGATCCGCTATGGGCAGGATTATATATATATGCCACACACCTTCTGTTTGCCAATGGATGGGTTTGTAAGACGGCAAAGGACCGCAGTCCATTCCTATGGAGTTTTATGTTTATTGTTCTACTCGCCAACAGATGTCACATTCCTCGTTGGTAGAGAGACAATTTTTTCTCTAATTCTACTTGCTGTTCAGATGTACATTCCTGACAGTATAGTATTTTGTGTTGTCGTATTTTCATGCTACATTGAATACATAAATGTATCAGATGGACTGGCGCCGGTTTGATTGCAAAATTTGTTGCCTAAGGTTAAATCTGGGAAGAATATTTTCTTTTCAAATGCAGATCTATGTAGTCTATTCATAATTGACAAATAAATATTAAACTTATGGTTGTAATTTACTTAAATGTAAAACTAAAGATTAATAGAAAAATCTAAAATGCTGAATTTATCCCTCAAAATTTAAATGTTATTTTATATGTGTGTAAATAAATATTTTTATGTGTTAATTTCTGGCAGTGGCTTTTATTCTTTTATATTTAAGATATAAAATTTATATTTTATTATCTCTGCTACTCCACTGAGCTAGTGACTTGGGCTAACGATCTGAATATTTAAATAAAGTGGAATCTTAACAGCGCGTATCTGCCTACTCTATAAATTTTTCTAGGTTTAAATGCCTAGATGGCGCCTTGTAGAGCAGATATCGTAGTTTGCGGTTAGATTCGATCTTCACTTTGCATTTCGATCGTTATAGTATATGATTGTACATTTAAAATGTATCATCACCATTTATCTTCTTTTTTCATTTAAAATATACTCGCAAACGAAGTGAAAGTATACTTGCACAGACCAAACCTTTTATTTTTTTATATACATTTATTCAGGCTGCAACTATGCTTGCAGCCATCTTTGTGTCTGTCATTTAAAACTGACTGGCACAATATATTAATTTGGATGGCTATGCTTTTGTGATTATAAAGGACATTGAAGTTATCTGTGGAAGAAATGTGTTTTGAATCAACTTATCAAATGTCAACATTGATAATGTTAGGATAAAACCAGATACATGAAGGATGATCACCCCCTGCTACAAGTACAGAGCTGTTCTTACCTACTACCTGTCAGTACAAGAAACCTAAAAACCTCACTGAGATGCTACACAAAATAACATAGAGTTAAAGAAAAAGGATTGAATCTAATATGACAAACAAGTTTCCAGTGAAAGATTTACTAACTGATGTCATTATTATTTTTGTTTCACTTCCAATTAATACTACAAGATGGACACTAGTGCTGGGCTTTGCAAATAGCAGATATCTTTCTTCAAAAAAATAAAACCTCGATTTCTTGTGGATCGTGAACTCAGATCTAAACTTACATAAGCAAATTTATCATTATTAAACCCCGGGTTCCAAAGGTAATATGATTTCCTTTAGAGTATATAAACTTAGAATTTCCTATTATTATCCTCTGAATGATTATTTACAGTTAAATTAGTAATTTGATTTGTAGCATATAACTGTATATTATTTTTATACCACTCAATATTTATGTGTTATTATGTAAAAAAAAATTATTGTTGTTTGTTATATTTTGATATGTGAACTATATTTTTTTTCTTTGTCTTATAAATATATGTTTTAATAAATTAATAAGAATAAAACAAGAATAAAATTATATACTTATATTTTGATATGTGAACTATATTTTTTTTCTTTGTCTTATAAATATATGTTTTAATAAATTAATAAGAATAAAACAAGAATAAAATTATATACTTACCTTAAAACTAAAATTACCTATAGATTTGCAAAGCGCATGTGCAACAGCTTAATGCTGTTTAAATATTACAGTTTATAAAAAACATCACGCTATATAAAATAAATAATTTACTTATATACATTTAATTTCAAATAAGAATGATGATGAATTCTAGTAAATTTCAACAGCGTTATTCATTCAAGCATGTAAAAGTAATTTAAAGTGATTATTTAATATCTTCACGCTTTCACTTTCAAACACTTAAGATTTGCCCATACAAAAGCGTTTGGGTTCGAAAAGATAGATGGCCATTCTATCCATTCCAAAGACTTTATCATGTGGTTGAAGTGTTAGTATTCATTCATTTATAGTTAAACTCTGCAAAGCACATGTGCAACAGCTTAATGCTGATTAAATATTACAATTTATAAAAAACATCGTGCTATATAAAATAAATGATTTACCTACAGATTTATCATTTATGTTTGCCTATTTCTTTTTCCTGCCAAGATATATCACAAAACTAGTTAAATATGCCTGATATGAATAGGCATGTATGTATTATATAGGTTTTAAACTTACACCTTAAGTTTAAGAAAAAAAATTGAGTGATTAACTAATGGAATAAAGGTTTAAAGATAGGAAACTCAGTACAACCAATTGCAAATTATACGTGAGCAGGTTTAAGAGATACAGAAAGAGGGAAAGAGAGTGTTCAAATATGCAGATTTCTCCATATACCTCCATTTCTCCAATAGGTTTCCTCCTAACCCGAGGGTGAGCTAGGTAGGGTCAGGCACCTCATTAGAGATAGTATAAGTAGTATCATTACAAGTTATAGGGGAAGTATAATTCTCACTGCACTAGTGAGATTGGTGCTTGAGGTCAGTTACCATATGACACTCATAAATATACTTTTTCCTGTAAAAGTTTATTTATATATCTTACTAAAGAGATAATGGCCACCAGGGAAACTTTTAACTTAAATCCTTAGATAAGATCTACGCAGGATCTAGAAATTTCATTTATAAAATTCCAAAAAGATAATCGATTACAACAACAAAATACAAGAACTCCTCACAGCAGACCAATATAAAAAAGTGACAAAAGATCCAATACCAAGTATGAAAACAAAGTTATAAGCATTACTCAGAAAGCATTGCAAATACTTCACTGATTAAGAAAAGAGTAAAATAACATCATATTTCAGCAAAATTTCTCATCTTTACAGTCTACCTAAAATCCATAAGGATCATGTTCTATTAAGATCTATTGTTAGTTCTAAAGATTCACTTTGCCAGAATATGGCAAGATCAAGACTCAGTCCTCTGTCAGGGATTCTAGACACTTTGTAGAATTAATCAAGAATATGAAAATTGAAAGAACTTACTAGTAAACTTTGATGTGGAAAGTTTATTTACAAATGTGCCATGTGAAGAAGCATTGTCTATTATAAGAAAAAGATTAAATGATGATCATAGTTTACAAACTAGAACAGCTCTTCCTATTGATAGAATAATGGAATTATTAACCTTCTGTATAAAAACAACATACATTCACTATAACACAGAATTCTTCCAATAAAATCAAGGAATGGCTATGGGCTCACCATTGTCTCCCCTGATTAGCAATATTTACATAGAAGAACTTGAAACCACAGCCATAAAAACTACCCCATATCCACCTAAAGTTTGGCTTCACTATTTGGATGATACATTTGTTGTATGGCCACATGGAGAAACATTGCTACAAACTTTCTAGACACACATCAACAACATATTTCCTACAATTGACTTCACAATAGAATCAGAACAAGAAAAAAATTTGGTATTCTTAGATGTTCTTGTGACAAGACTCCATGACAAAATCAAAACTACAGTTTACCAAAAACCTCCACATACAGGAAAATATTTAGCCTATACATCCAATCACACCAGAAACACAAAACATGAAGTTATAATATCACTGTGGAACAGAGCAAAAGAAGTTTGTTCAGAAACCAGCAATTTGGAAAAAGAAAAGATCTATGTAAAACAAACTCATGAAAAATGGTTATCCATCAGCTGTTATTAAGAAAATGTTAAATAGACAACAAAAACAACCATCAAGAGAAAAGACAATTATTGGTATTATCATGTACCCATACATTCCAAAAATAGCAGACAAACTAAGGAAAATCTGCAATCAGTATTACATCAGAACAGCTTTCCAGAGCCACACCACACTATGAAGAATTCTAACATCTACAAAGCCTAAACTTGAAATGCTGAAAAGAAAAAACTGCATCTATGAAATACCATGTGAATGTGGAAGAACATATATGGGTGAGACCAACCATCCCATTGAAAAGCACTTGCAAGAACATAAACTAATGATTAGAAAAGAGAAAACATATATGTCTAAGTTAGCAGACCATGTATGTATCAATGAACATACATTCGATTGGGAAAATAAAAAAAATATTGGATAGAGAAGAAAAGGTACAAAGAACAAAATTTAAAGAAGCTGCTCACATGACAATGGCAAAAAATCCCATAAGTCAACCTAGTGTGACTATACATAATGTATGGAAACCACTAATCAACTTTGCTCTTAGGAAAAAGTTGAGAAATCAGGAGGAACCTCATAGATAAGTATGTGAAATTACTACATATTGTTGCCTTTGGCATGATGGCTCAGTTGGTTGGAGCATTACCTTAAAATTCAATAATCAAGAATCTAAGAACCCAGGTTTGAATCCCATGCTAGTACTGTCACTGGTCAGACCAGCAACACCTGAAGAAGAGGGGAGAAAAATACCTTTCAAAACATTGTGCATATACTAACCTGTTTGCTGTGATATTACTAACAGTTGAATGTATTTGGAATATTTAAATAAAACTAAATTTTTCTAAAGACATTCAACACATATATTATATGATGGAAATAGTCCAATGTGAATATACAATAAGTGAAGAATGTTTTGAAACATTTTGTATGAGTTATAACTTAAAGCCAATGGTTAAGATATATTTCAGTAGTATAGTATTTTATTGAATAATTATTAAATTACTTTTTATTTATAATGTTAATTCTTAGTAAATGTAAATTCTATCATTTTTATCTATCTAACATTTTTTCTTTCTTTGAAAAATGATAAATTCAAAGTTAACTGTATAATAATAATAATAATAATAATAATAATAATAATAATAATAATAATAATAATAATAATAATAATAGTAGTAGTAGTAGCAGCAGTAGTAGTAGTAGTAGTAGTCGTAGCGGTAGCGGTAGCGGTAGTAGTAACAACAACAATAATAATAATAATAATAATAATAATAATAATAATAATAATAATAATAATAATAATAATAATAATAATAATAATAATAATAATAATAATAATAATAATAATAATAATAATAATAATAATAATAATAATAATAATAATAATAATAATAATAATAATAATAATAATAATAATAATAATAATAATAATAATAATAATAATTTAATTTAATTTAATAAACATATAATCTCCTTGTGATAAAAAATCATGCATGGAGCTTAACAAAAGTACATGTGCAAATAAAATAGAAAGCATTAATATATAAAAAAATAATTAAATAGAAATAAAAAGTTTTTCATTATCATCCATTATAATCCAGTCCATAATGAATTTTCTCAAAGTTTTTCTTGATAGGTCATTAACATTAAATCCAATGTTCCTTATAAAAATATTATAAAATCTTGGACCAAGATAACATTTCTGATATCTACAATGAGTTTTAAAGTATTTTGGTTCAAATAATAAATCAGAATCACTTGATCTAGTCACCATTGTTGATGAAGAATTATTTTTATTCATTCCTTTGTATTTAATATAATAACACAAAATATTCACTAAAAATAATTGATGAATAGTTAAAACTCCAGCACACTTATATAATCCAAATCTTGACAAATACAAAGGTTTAAACAAAATAATTCTTAATGTAAAATTTTGTAGTGTTTGTAAAGACTTCAAAAAATATGCTGCAGTGCCATCCCATAATGTTATACCATAACAAAGTCTGCTTAAGAAAATTTGTTTATATATACTTAATAGGACAGATTTAGTCAAACAATCTCTTAATCTATAAAAAAGAAAATTCAGTTGTTTTAATTTTACTTGAAGCCAAAAAATATGCTTATCCCAATTTAATACTCATCCAAAACTAAGCCAAGGTAAGAAATTGTTGAAGTCCTGGTAATTTTCTACAAGAGATTTGATTCACATAAGGCAATTGAATTAACAAGTCTTTTGCTGGAATATTTTTAAGAGAATATATTATGTAATTACACTTATTAATATTTAGCAGTAATCTATTATTGTTCATCCATCGTGTAATTTTAAATAAATCTTCATTCACAAGTTTTTCAAGTAAACTATATGAAACTGCTGAAGTAACCAAAGCAGTATCACTTGCAAAACAAAAAATGTTAGAATGAAGAGAAAGATCAAGCAGATCATTAATATAAACAGTAAATAACAATGGACCCAGGACTGAACCTTGAGGAACCCCATATCTAATTATTTCAGAATTGCTCAAAAAATTATTAATTTTAACAAATTGGCTTCTATTACTTAAATAAGATTTAAACCATTCAAGCATAGTACTCCTTATGCCACAATGATGTAACTTAATTATTAATACATCATGTGGCACACAGTCAAATGCTTTCTGCAAATCTAAATAAATGCCTATAGTTTTGTAATCTGTTTCTAAAGATTCAGTGATGACTGAAATATGTTCAGATAAAGCCAGTTCTGTAGATCTTCCCGGAAAAAACCCAAATTGACTATTTGAAAATAAATTATATTTTTGAAAAAACAAAACAATTCTGTTTTTTACACACATTTCCAAAATTTGAGACAATGTTGATAAAATAGAAATTGGCCTGTAGTTTTCCAAACATTCCCTATCTCCACTCTTAAAAATAGGTGTAACAACAGCAGATTTTAAACAATCTGGAAATATACCTGAATCAATAGAAGAATTAAATAAAAAAGATAAAATTGGTAAAAGAATGGAAACATTTTCAATTAATATTTTTACAGAAATACAATCCAAACCAACACATTTCTTATGCCTCATTTTATAAAGAGAATCTAAAATTTCACAATCTTCAATCTGTTTAAAAACAAAAGAATGCACGATAGATTTCTCATATTGAAAAACATGAGAACTGCAATTGTTTTCAAAACTATTCATTAACAATTCCACACTATGTACAAAATATTGATTGAAATGATCAGCTATTAGGTTTGAATTATTTAAAACATCAATAGATATTTCATTAATCCTCAGTCTAGAAATTTGTAAAAATCCTTCCCTAAAAATAAATTTTTTAACAACAGTCCAAAAGTTGCTTAATTTAGTTGATTTTAAAGAATCAATTTGAGTAGAATAGGAAAACAATTTAGCTTTGACTATATATTTCTTTATTTCTTTATCAAGAACCTTTAGCTGAATTTTAAATTCTTCATTAACAGGAAACCTTTTGAAAAGCTTGTACAATTTTTTCTTTCTGTTAACTTTTGATATTAATCTCATTTGTAATCCAATCATGTCTTTTCAAATCTTTCGTCTTTATATATTTTATAAAAGAACAATAATCTATAAACTCTTTTATCTTGTCAATAAAGAATGAAAATGCACAATTTACATCATTCAATGCAAAGATTAAATTCCAATCATATTTAGCAATGAGAAAAATTCTTTTTAAAAGTAACAACAATTCCTCTGTGATCTGTAAGACACCAATCCAAAAAAGATGTTTTCAAAAGAATATTTTCAGGACATCTAGCAAAGACGTGGTCAATAAGTGAAGACAATGAAGATATAACGTGTAGGATGAAATAAACACTGAAATAAATCCAAAAAGTGACAGCATATTTAAATAATGTTCAGAAGCAACAGAAATTTCACCAGAAATATCAATGTTCAAGTCACCAACAAGAATAATGAATTTATCATTTAATTTAGTAAGTAAATCACCAAGTTCAACTGTATGACTGCAAGACCTATACAGAGCAATAAGTATTAATTTGTTTGAATCTAAAATGAAATTTAAAACAAGACACTCTGAAGAATCAAAAACTGCATCAATAGAAGTCACACAAAGCACTGATTTATAATAAACTAAAACTCCACCTGACCTATTATTAATTCTAGAATTAATAATTGATGTATATCCCTCTAACTCATACAGTCCTTTTTCACATTCCTTAATCCAGATCTCAGACAAAATTATAATATCAAATGAATAATCAAGTGAATGTAAAAGAATTAACAATTCATCAAAGTGTTTCCTCACACTACAAATATTTATGTGAAAAATCTTAAAATTTTCAATAACCAAATTATCTTTTCCTGTAACAATATTCTTAAAAGATAACCCATGTCATAAATTAGACAAATTGGATTCAGAACCAATTCCAATAGCCCTATCCCCTGTATTTTTCCTCAACCAAATTTTTCCATCTTTAATCCAAACAAACCTATACTTATTTTCTTTAGCTATTGTACAAACTTTCCAAAATAATTCCCTATTTCAAGCAACAAATCTTTATTTAAATATATATGCTTATCAACTGTAGCAATAGGCAAAACATCAGTTAGATATAATTTAATTCTTTTACCTCCTAACAAAAATAAATCTCTTACTATTTTACTAACAAAATTAACTTTTATTACAGGTTTAAAACTGCCTTCATATTTTAATCTATAAATAGAATTAATATAATTTTTATTAAAGTCTGACAATTCTAATTTTTTAGCTATATTTTCAACAATATTAAATAAATTTTCATCATTAGCATATTCAACACCAACAATTTCAATATTGTTTTCTAAATTATTTTGAACTAATTCAAGTTCTAAAGTAAGTTTAGCAAAAGACTGAGATACGGAATCAATATTATTCTATAAAACAGCAGCATATCAAGTTTTCTATTCATCTGCTGAAGTAATTAAAGACTATAATTATTATCTAAAGAATTAGGTAAGGAATCAGAACTAGATCCCTCATTTAAAGTCAAATTTAAATTAGTTCCTGCTCTACAATTTTTACACCTTCATAATGCTTTATTTGTAGATGACATATTTTTAAATGTCTTTTCACTTAGGGTACTACATTTAAAATGAACATTCCCATTACAACCCACACAAGTTATAAAATTTGCACCAAAAGGAAGAGCTAAATGACAAGAATTACATTTATCCATAATAATAATAAAATCTAAAGTTCTAAAACCAAAAAAACACACAAAAAAAATTAAAACTAATTAAAATTCCAACAAAGATTAAAAAGTAAGATAATTAAAAATCTGAAGTAAAGTTAAAAGAATAAAATAAATCAACTAATTAAAAAAAAAATTCCAACAAAGACAAAAAACTAAGATAAAAAAAAAATTCTAAAACAAGATAAAAAAAAAAAATCAAAAAGAATAAAAAAAAAAGATTACTTAAAAATCAGTTAAAAGAAATCAATAAATAAAAATTGAAATATAAAACCATTAGAAAATAAAATAGGTTCAAAACAACATCAATAAAATCTCTAAACTCTACTTAATAATACCATCACAAATAAAATAAAAAACTTAGCCAAATAAGAACTATAGAATTAAAAAATCATAGAGACAAATAACACATGTTAATTCTACAAAGTCAGCAGCAATAATAATAATAATAATAATAATAATAATAATAACCATAATAATCATCATCATCATCATCATCATCAAAGTGCCATTAGCAATTAAAATCAACAATGAAACATTTACTGGAAATAATATGATCTTACCAATTCTTAATTATTTTAAAGATAAGCTGGGACCAGGGAAATTGATACAATACCAGCCAAATGTATTTAGAAGGGCAGAGATTGAATCACCATATACAATAGATGATTTTATAATGAAAATGAATGAAATACCCAACAACTGTCACCCAGGAAGCCCTGGAATTCCACTGTTCATATTAAAAGACCTTGACAAGCTAACTAGCAAATGCCTGTGCCAGCTGGAAAATTATTTATTGCAGGGAATAATAACAATGGAGGGAGTTAATATGATCGCGATGGTGCCATTCAATAAAAAAAAGAAGCCTATCCCTTTGTTATCAGAGATAAGGCCAATATCAATGGGTCCATTGCCCATAAAGATTTTTAAAGAAAGTAATTAAAGATAAAATAGAACCATTTATTTTGCTGATGATTTCTCCAGATCAATTTGCAAAAAAACATTCATCTACCACACAAGCTGCTATGTTATTTAAGGCTATTTTGATATCGGTTAGAGAAAAGAAAAGATATGGCATGATTGTTGTACAGCTGAATATTGCTTTGGCTTTTGACAATGTTGATATATCTGTATGGTTGAGATTATTGAATGACACTGAAATGCCAATGAATTTACTCTTAAATCGGAATCTTCACATCACCCTAAATGGCAGAAATTCACCAGCTTTCACACCAACTAAATCACTTTCACAGGGGTCTCCACTTAGTGTTATCTTATTCATTTTATATATAAATCCCCTTCTTGTTCGACTACAACAGACATTTGAGGGAATGAATATTCCAGGATCAGGTCAAAAATTGACCTGCATTGCATACATGGATGATCTTACAGTTTTCCTGACATCAAAAAAGCAGATACCAAAACTACAGATGATTTTAGAAGAATACTCAAAGGAATTTAAACTAGGTTTCAATCCAGAAAAAACAGCAGCATGGACAATATTCATGGGAAGGCCATGTACATCCATTTTTCGGGCAAAGCCAGGCTCTCTCCACTTAGTGTTATCTTATTCATTTTATATATAAATCCCCTTCTTGATCGACTACAATAGTTTACATTGTGTTTTTTAAAAATTTTATCTCTAAAAATAAAAAATTTAAACCCCTTTTAAAAAAGGCAATACAGGGGAAAACTATGTCAACCGCTGAATAAAAATGGTTTTGGGTCACATGATATTGGTATTTTTGAAAAACAGAGAATGAGAAACAATATAATTGATATTGTTAAACAATTTCCAAAAATTAAGCAGCTCATAGAAGTCATTCCAACTGATAAACCACTGCCAAAAAAATTATCATATTTTGAACAATTAATATATCATTGTAAAACAGAATCAAAAATCTCAGAGCAATTTAAATACTGGGAAATTTATGAACTAATAAATGAAGATAATAACACATCAAAAGAAGAATGAAACCAATGAAGATCTGGAAGTGTGCTCTGATTTTCTTAATCCAACTGCGAGTTGATTAAAATTGCCTCAATGAATATTAGGGGCTTGAATTCACAGGCAAGGGCCTTTGCTTTGGAGTGATGGTTCCACATTCATAGTCCTGATATATTATGTCTTGGGGAGACAAAGATACATAACAAAACTGATCAACACATTATTAATAAACTAAATATCTTTGGGTTTTTTCATTATTCCTATTGGAATATGGCTGCAGGAGGAGTTGCTATTGTAATAAATAAAAACTCCCCTATCATCTTTTTTAAAATCATCAAAATTGACAATAACTGCTTGATTGCAATTTATCAAATTTAAAAATTATACTTTTAACTAATTAACCTTTATCTTCCTAGAAAACCTGAAATCATACACAAAATTATACAGAATATAAACATAGCATTGAGGACTAATCCCTATCCAACTTTAATTATTGAAGACTGTAACTTAACATATGATAATTTTCAATATAGATATGTACGATTGATAAATCGGAAATTGATGAGCTGTCAATCACTGTTTCCAGATGGGGCCTTCTCCTTCTTTAAAAGGCAAAAACACTGATTGATTTGCTATTTGTCTCCCAGAAATTTTTAAACCCCTGAAGGCACCACTGCGACCAATTACGTTTTCAGACCATTTTTCAATTGAATGTGATTTTCAGTTCAATAACTCTAATGACTCAGCACAGGAGCTCCCCAGAACTATAAGAATGTTAACCCAAACAAATATCAGTATCCAACTAGTATCTGAGACATATATATTGTTCAAAGAAGTTGATTTGAATAATCTTTATCCATACCATGCATGGATACAATTTACTGAAATTCTTGGTAAATTGATTACTAAATGCACCTCAAAAGCCCAGGACCCTATTTGGGTATTATCAGAATTAGATAAGATTGCGACAAAACTAATGAACTTGCCCAGTGAGGCACAGAATGTCGAATTTATCATAGACTTGAAACTGAAATACAAAAGTGAGCAGGAGGAAGTTGCTGAATATCTTTGTATAAAGAGATCGCAACAATTTATATATCATCAGCACTGCTGGACCAGGGGCTATCTTAGGTGGGCTCTTGGAGCTGGAAGAAAGGCCAAGGCACCCAGAGTGATTGAGATAGATGGCAACCTATATGGAGGGTCTTCCATGTTGGCCAGGATATATGACCATTATGTTGAAAAGTTTAAGCCAGGTGGAATCATGATTGAAAGAAGAGAATTTAATGTAATTAAAAATTCAAGCCACAAATCACAGAAAAAAGAATTATTGATAAATTAAAGATGATGCCAGACAAAACACATCCTGGCTTGCATGGAATCCCAAAATTCCTCCTGCTTCATTTAAGTGCTTTCTCAGCACCAATCATTAAAAGAATGGCAGATCTTTTGGCTGACAGCTTCCAGGAACTTCCAGGGATCAACCTAATTACCATGGTTCCTCTGGTTAATAAACTAAAGAACCCTCAGAACCTGGGGAATCTCAGGACAATATCAGTGATCTCTCTACTGGTAAAGACAGTTGAGGCCCTAATTAAAAATGACATACAAGATATTATAATTGATCAGCTGTCCAATCACCAGTTTGCCAAAAAGGGGAGCTCAATGGCTGATGCTGTGAGCTGATTTTGTCTATTGATAGACCACATTCGCATGAAGATCTCACAGCCAATTGCAGTTCAGCTTGATTTTGCTGCTGCTTTGGATTGGTTCGAGTTGATGCACTTATGAAGATCCTAGAGGGATGAGTTGATGCACTTATGAAGTTCCTGGAGGCACTCAAAGTACCAGATGCCTACCTCCAGATGATAGAGAACCTCCTGTATAATAGGGAGGTGTTTTTGTCTCTGGATGGGAGAGTGTCCCCAGATTTAAGCCTGCTGTTTCTATTCCTCAGGGCTCTCCTCTGAGTGCGCTCCTTTTCACTATCTATGTGAATCCTCTCCTGCTAAGCATCGAGACATCTCTTAAAGGGATATCCATACCTTTGCTAAGAGAGATAGTCCATCATGTCTCCTATATGGATGATGTGGTGGTTTTTCTTGCTTCGTGGGAGGAGCTTGCTGGACTAAAGGAGCTCTTGGACCAATTCAAATGTGAATTTGGTTTAAGAGTCAACGAGGAGAAAAGGGCAATCTGGTCAATTATGACTGGCAAGCAAATTCCTGGCATATTTAAGGCTCCATCCCAGAAGTTCCTGGGTTTGCATTTAGCACCCCCCCATCTAAAATAAGAAGGGAAATTGAAAATGAATTAATGACTAAGATAACAAAATTTATTGAATCACTGGAGAAGATTTATTTGTCTTTGCTCGGGAAAATCACGCTGATGAATGCTGTCATGCTCCCCAAGATTACATACTTTCTTGTGGGCTTCTCACCAATAAAAGCCCACCTTTATAAAGAATGTCATGTCAAAACCCAATATAGAAAGCTGTGTTGGGGGGAGGGGAAGCCTGAGCCTCCTACAGAAACCTAAACAGATGAACGGCATAGGACTACACTCAGTCAAAATCTTATTAATACAGTGTTTTCATAATGTACTTACCAGATTATTTATGAAAAACCCAGATATTGAAGAGCCAATATTCCCAGAAGAAATAACTCATACCAATAGGCTACCTCCCAAAAGTGGAAGGCTTTGGATTCAAAAGCAAATCTCTACAGTATTTAATCATCTAAAAATGAAGAAGCCAGGAACAATGTTTAATAACAAATTAAACTACTGGAATATATATGATCTTATGAATCCAGAAGAAACTAAAATTGACAATATTCTTTTGATTGGAATATCAAGGTTCTCCAGGTTGACCAAACGTCTAAAATTGGAACTGAGGTTTGTTGATTTTTAATCAAGGTTAACCTTGGGGCCTTGCCTACTGCTGACTTCCTACATAGTAAAAAGAATTATAATCTAGATCCTATATGTGCACTATGTAGGTGTAGTGATGAGACAATAGCACATATATTGGAGGAGTGTCAAATTTGGAATAGTGTCAAATTTGGAATAGCGTAAGAAACACTTTTAAATCTCTCATTAAAAACAAAGAATCAGCTTGTGTAAATTTGACTAAGGCCTTCAAGAGTGGACATTTTGGGGTCATAAGATTGGCAACATTTATAAATTTTTCCATTTGGTCATTGAGAAATAAGACTATCTTCAAAAGTGGAGAAGAATATGACATGATGAAAATATCTTTACACTTACTAAAAGAAATTAAAGAATTACCAAATTTTTTTTCAGAATTGGCTAATAAACCTAAAACAAAGTGTAGTACCAATGATGAAAAGAATATAAAGTTGTAAATCCGCAGATACTGAGAAAATTTAATGAACCACTTACCTAAAACATTCTAGATAAACTATATATGGAAGAGATTCAAGAACTAGAAAATGCCATTATAAAGTTACCCATCTAATTGATGAATAATAGGAAAGGGCCTTCATTTGATTAATGGATCAGTTTTAATCAATGATCCAATAAATATATTAAGGCTGCTTTAGCGATGCTTAATGGTAACCAATTTTTTTACTGTAAAGAATCTATGATATATTTCATGTAATTTTCAGTCTTACATATTCTATGAAAACCTGCTTTTAAGTAATTTTATCAATGCAATCCCTATATTGGATTGGCTAACCTCATGATCTATAAGTAAAGTGTATGGTTTTTATATATGATGGTTTTAATCATTGTCCACATGTTCATAAATTAAACAAACTTATATGTGTTTGAATTGACTAACACCATCATATATGTGATTTACATGATCAGATTAATGTAAATGGGCCACTACTATGATTTCTGGAATGGGAAGTTATATGTCTTCAATTTCTGGTCATAACTAATGCAATGTAACTGATATGAAATTAATTGTTTTATGTTTATATATACAAGCATAATCTCTGATTTTGTTGACTGGTCTCCTTTGAGATTGATATGTAAATATCCTTTTCGTAAATGATTCTTATGGTTTGTGAATAAAATTTCCTTTTGAAAGATAACACAATTGCTTTGGAACCAATACTGGGAATTAATAATAAATAATTGGCTAATAGGTATAAATAATGAGCCTTAGAACCAAAGTTTTTCAATTTTCTGAAAAAACTTAACTTATCTGCATTACCTACCACATATTTTCTTTGCCATAAAAGACTGTATACGTCAATTGATCCCTTTTGTGGGTTATGCCATCGAGCTGAGAAAACCCTATCACATCTGATATATCACTGTGAGGGACTTAGACAAATAAGAAATCTGTTAACTAGCAATTACAGGAAGTCTAATGCAACAATGCATCAATTAATTTCTGCATTTAGAGAAGGATTAACACCAAGTGTCAGGGCAGCAACCTTTGTGCTCTATGCATACTGATGTACTAGATGCACCTTCCTAATTGGTAACAATTCCAGGAGGCATCCAGCTACTTTTTCAAATAAACTTGCAATGATACAGAAAAGAGATAAGACACTAGCCAGACCTGACATTTATGCAGCCACCTGGTCATTACTTAAGATTAAATCAATGTTATAGTGACAAAAATGATAAAACTCTTAAGAACCGGTATAGTGTGTTTTTTTTTAAAAAAACTGAAATCTTGCAACATCAGTAAATTTTGGGAATAGGAAAAATTTAAAGAAACATAGGACCAAAACTTGGGAGTTAGATCTAATAAGATCTTTGTAACACCAGTTTGAACATTGTAAGTTGGAAAAATTAAACATTATAAAGAATCTTAGAAGGATACGCATGTCAAATTAGCAACAAGAACAAATTGGCACAAATTTTCCTCTTCTGTTATTATAAGTGATTGATTTGCTAATGGGGTTCAAATGATAAATTATATTTGAACCATTTGGGTCATAAAATAAAATGAAAATTGTGTTATAACATTTGGACTGTTGACCTAGGCAGAATGGACAATCCAGGATATTATATGTAGACAAGAACTATGATTTAAGCTCATGTAAATTCAGAAAGAACTCTATCAAAAATGACAATGTAAATGTTAAAATTTGTAATCAACTTGTAGCAGTCAATTTACTAAGTAACCACTAATGTTGTATTCTTTTGAGACAATAAAGGCCTTTTGAAACAATAATTAATAATAATAATAATAATAATAATAATAATAATAATAATAATAATAATAATAATAATAATATTATTATTATTATTATTATTATTATTATTATTATTATTATTATTATTATTATTATTATTATTATTATTATTATTATTATTATTATTATTATTTTATAAAAAATATCCAGTGAATAATACTTTAGTTTTTTTCACATTTATCCTTAATTCTGTTTTTTTTATTTTCATTTGATAACTCTTCTTGCAAAATTTCCTAAATTGCAGAAGCATTATTTGCAAAATCAACCACATTATCTGCAAAATGTAGATGACTTATATAATTTAAATTTTATTTCCATTACTTTTCATTTTAATTCATAAAATATTGATGAAACAATGCTGTAAAAAGATTTAAAGATATGGAATTATTCTGTTGTAACCCCTTTTTGATAATAATCTTCTTAGGGCCGAGATGTAATATAAAATATTATTATTGCATACTAACAAATATTCATCAAAACATGACTATTTTGAGTCGTATCTTGATTATTTAATACTTTAATCATCATAAAAAAATGTTACTTTAATCATCATAAAAATGTTTATAGAATTAAATGCTTTTCATAATCTACAAATCCAAAATTCAATGACAACTTTTATTTATCAATCCTTTCTGAAACTTCTCTCAATTCTTAGAGTTGATCCCCTAGGATAAAGCTTTTTTTAAATTCATCTTTTTTTCTTCGTTGGATATAATTCAAAATCTGATGACTTGTAATTATTTTGATAAAGATTTTGTATAGAATTGATAGAAAACTAATAGGTCTGTATTTTTTAATATTTTTTATGATCTTTCTTATATGTCAATATTATCTATTGTATTCTTCCAATTGTCTGACAATAATTTTTTAATTTCTTTACTTACTTCTTTTAGATTATCAATAATAATTTCATCATTTCCTGGAGCTTTTCCATTCTTCATAGATTTAAATGCATATGTCATTTTTTTAATTTTAAATGCTAGGCATTTCAATAGTATTTCTTCTATATATATCAGGGTGACATCTGTTTTTTAAATAATATATCCATTTTTTTCTTCTTATTGCAGAAATAATCTTTTTTCCAATAAATTGTTGTTTTACATGTTTAAAACTTTTATTTTCTTGTATAATTTTCTTTTCCAATTCACAATTATACCTTTTTTTATATGATTATTAATTCTTTTTTTTTTTGCCCATATTAATAATATTGATAACTTTCTCTCACCACTCACATGCAATCCAATGACTGAATTTTATCCATTCTAATATCTTGTGAAAGGATGTACCATCCATTGCACTGTAATATATTTTCAAATTTTTATTTTATTTCAATAATGTCTTTCATTTCAACTCAATCATATTACAATCATTTATTATCCCCAGAAGTTAGACTAACCTCTCTCAAACTGGATGCATTTTTGAAACACAGTTCACTTTTTTCAAGTAAGACATACATAACTCACATAGGAATTTTAACTTTATATACTGAAACAGTCAGATTCGAATTCGAATCTTAGTTTCATCTTTTGGTATAGTCTTTCACCCACCACCTCCCTCCTACCCAAATTTAAATCCTAGATAATGGATTGTGTGAGTAGTGGTATTAGGGTAATACATGTATGCACCAAAACTAAGTAATCAATGTGTGAATATGTATATGTGAGCATAAGTTAAATGCGCCATGAATACACATATACTTTTATATCGTATGTAAATGTTAAGTAAAAATAATGTGATAATTTAGAAACAATCTTTAAAAAATCTATTTTAAAGCTATGTAGCGATTGTTTAAAGCTTGTATTTAATTATTTAATCAATTTTCTGTAACATTATGTTAAAATAATAAATATTGAAATTCTGTTCAAATTTATAAATTAAAAAATATATATATAATCTTATTAGTTTATTTTAAGATGGCAAAATCTTGTAAAAATTCTTTTATTAAAGATAACCAAGGGTTGGTGGTGAACAGTAGAATGCTTTAACAAATTCCTAGAAAACTTTAATGGTTTCAAATAATTAGTCAAAATAAATTAGATTTATTTGTAAACTTATCTAATCTTGTAATTAGGTCAAACATATACAAAAAATAACATGCATAGAGATGATAAGAAGGAATCCAACAAAAAGAGAAATTTTTGATATCCAAGTTTAACTAAATAACAAAGAAATACATTGCTAATGGATTCATTCACCCGAAATCATGACAATAGCCAGATAAAAAAAACATAACTAATATAAAAGAACAAAATTCTTTGTTCACTATCTTTGTTTCTAAGTCAATCTTAGTATGTTCATGACCTCAGTTGCCATTTCTCATTTAAAACCTCGCATCGAAAGCATTTAAATACAAATTCTCATTATAGGCATAAGATTATGGTATATGAACTCATTTGTACCCAAATGTTTGAGGGGTTAAGTAAGCATATATGATAATAGTTATCTGATGCATCAGAGTAAATATTAATGTTATCTAAATTGTATAATTAATATACCGATACCAATAACCAATATTGTATTATATATATGTGTGTGTGTAATTCATTAAATTTTATCTTTTAATCATACGTCTGCCATGATAATGTCTACTTGTTCAATGCATAGGAATATTAGTAACTCACCTTGATAACAGAAATGCTAGATATATAAATATTAATATCATAACCACACATTACCTTTGATGGTTGGCTAACCTAGAGAAATTAATAATAGTCTTTTGTCTCTCCCTGACCTCCATGCCTAGAAGAAGAGTTTGCTAGTGTGGCATCAAGTGTGTTGCCATGTAATGGGTGTTGTGGAATTGAATCATCAGATTCAAACCCAGTATTGCTGGTGGCTTTTTTTACTGTGAGGTTGCCCTTCATATCTGGTGTTTGGAGTCTGTAGCATATTAGTGAGACATATGTATCTGACTGTTACAATACACCTTTTTTAGATATCCTTTTAACTTTATATGGATATATTTTAACTTATATATATTTCTAACTCATATATATATATTGAATTAAATATTTTCATGGATTGTTATTATAATAAAGAATAGATATAATGAGATTTTATCCATGTAAACAAGTATAATTTTAACTTTTGATATTGCCAGGAAACTATTAATTATTTCTAATTGACCTCTGAGTCTAAACAAATTTTCTCTATCATTGTACTACTTTTTTTTTTATAAGTGTGAGAATGTAAAACCCTCTCAAAATATTGTGCTATTATTAACAATTGAATATAATTGGAAAATTTAAATAAAGTTAAATTTTTCTAAAGAACTTTAATACTTAATATTAGATGATGGATACTGTACAATATATAAATAAAAAATAATGAAAAATATGTCACAACAAATATTTCATTGATTGACAAAATGAGCATAACTTTTTAACATGGGTTAATCAGATGTTGTGATAGAATGATTAATGAAGATTGTTAGAAGTTTTAATAACATTATGAAGCTTTTTAAAAATTTGTGAATCACCAGGTCTTATCTTTAAGGTTTGCTATCAGTATCCAGCCCAATTAAGCAATTATAAGTTACTTTCAAATAAAACTGAATCAACTGGAAGGCATATGATAAAGATAACCATTCAATTCATAAACTTCAAATAAATAAATAAAAATAAGACTAGTGTGTAACCAGTCATAATTAAAAGTATCCACAATATAATGTTCACAAAAAGAAAGGGTAAGAAAATATATACTTTTTTAAATCAAGTTCTGCTCTAATCCACTATGTCTTGTCAGGATATTATATATGTCATGAAATCTTAGCTTTTCAGAAGACTGATTAATTTTGAGGCAGTATTTGCATTTCTCTCTATTCGCTCACTTTTCAGATTATGATTGGTATAATAAATCATATAAAAATCAGTATTAATAAAAATGTTAAGAGTCTTACCAATATATAAAATCAGTAAAGGTATTGTCCCAATATTCTACCTGTCTCCACCCTCTTTGCTTTTAACATATATGCTTTTTACATCAAATTATAATTTAGTTCCCAGATATTTTATTATTTTACTAAGTTATAACATCAATTCTAAATTATTTTAAATATGTAAATATCAATCATTCTAATTTACAAATATAATGTATATATAAGGCATTCGAACTCAGTCTTTCACACATACCCCCCCCAACTCTCCAAGCCATCTCATATTGCTGACCCACCTGATCACACACAAGTTGTGAGTTGGAGTAGTTTGAAGCCTGTCCATTAAAGTATGAAGATTGACTATCTTAGTATAAAGTGAAGCAATGATTGTATATATGTGTGGAGATGGTAATCTGGACCAACTGATGAGTGCTGGGTTTAGCACAAAATATGTACATTGGTGATTATTTATCTTTTCAACATGTGTGTGATCAGGTGGGTCAGCAATATGAGATGGTTTGGAGAGCTGAGGGTTGTGTGAAAGTCTGAGTTTGAATCCCTTATATATTACATATATATCTGTATGTGGAGGTGTAAGCCTGCACAGTGTATTAATTTAAATATAATGTATGTTTCACCATTTTGTTCAAATTGGCTTCTGCAGTTTAAATATTTCTTATATTTTAATAACATCTGATATTTAAGGGTGCTGACCATTCAAATATCATCATAAATTACTTTTGAACATACAGTATAAGTAATTCACTAATGGTTTGACTAACTTATATCCAATATGATCGTAAGATCAATAGAATTTCCTGTTTCTCTCTGTAATTCATCTGTCAGTTTTAATACAATTGTAGAATAATATATTCCAAGCTCAAAGTCACTAATTCTAATACTTTTATGTCACATGACTTTCCAAGTAATAAACGTTCCATTATTTTATTCATTTTTATGCCAAATGCAATTGGCAAATTAAAAAATTATCTTAGATATCTTTAAAATAAGTACCATAATGAAGAAAATAAATGAATTTCAGATTATGAAATTGATACAGTTTAATTCAAAAACTAGGCTGTGACTTATTTACACTGACATATGTTAATAAAATAGTGGTCTTAATTGGGTCTAAATTAACTTAAACACAATAAAATATCATTCATTCAAAACTTTCCAAGTCAATGAAATCTTCTGTCCTTGTGCAAAACACCTGCATAGCAAGCTGCTACTTGCACAACACCCCAGTTAAAATTTACATACCAAATGCTATAGCAAAAAGAGATAGTATGATTATATTTAAGACTAGTTTTCCATTAAAGTCAGATAATAATAAAAAAAATAGGTATATATTGATATCACTGGTAAATATCAGAATTTTTTTTCAAGATCTAACAGACTTGCCAAGTTATCCCGAAGCTAAAGAAAGACCATTCGTTGTAAATCTAAAATGTGTATCTTATAGTGATTTGGCACTTAAAATAAAAAACACTACTTAAACATTGAACAACATTTTCTCATACAATTTATATGTATCACTTAATGTATGATGTTTTTTTTCCCATTCACATGCAGTAATAATAATTCACAAAATGAACTCATAGAGAATTATGTATTAATTTATCAGTTAAATAAAGAATGATCCATTTTTGTTAAAAACCACATTATTTATGACAACAACTGAAATGTGTAAAACATTATCTGGTTTTTGCAAAGACTTTATAGACCATGTAATATCTCCAAATAATAATCAAGATTTAAATTTTAATTATTTTAATAAGCATATAAATTATTAACACTTAAATCTTGATTATTATATGAAACTTTAAACTAGACAATAAGTACGTTATGAAGATTATTTCTAATATAAAGTTTCACATATTTCTGATTTCACTATTTGAGTTATTTATTATCTAATAGCATCATAAAAGGTGGACCATTTTTCATTTAGCTGATAAATTAATACTGATATAAAAAAGAAGGCATTGCTTACAAATTTATTAAAAATGACTACACAGAATTGTATTTTGCAAAGCATTATTACTGCTAAACCAATTAAACATCACATGATCACTATTTCTTATGCTAGCACATTACTGTTATTAAAACAGGCAAGACTCTCCATACAGTAGTGCCACTCAGGGCCATCCAGAGTAATCAATGGATGCCAGAAGGGTTGTGCATAAAATCTCTATCTAGTATCTGGATGAGTAGGCACTAGATAGAGTAGGCACTAGATAGGGATTTTATGCACAAGCTGTCTGGCATCCATTGATTACTCTGGCTGGCACTGAGTGGCACCACTGTACGGAGAGCTTTGCCTGTATTATTACTGCATGTGCATTAGAACTTACTTGCTATACAAATGGATTACAAATACTAAGACATGCATATTTAATAACTGTAATTTATTTATGAGCTTATTAAAATTTAAATTGTTTACACAGAGGCCAAAATCTCCATACAGTAGCTACTCAGTGCAAGCAAGAGTAATAAAATGGATGTGAGAAGGTTTGTGCATAAAAACCCTACCTAGTGCCTACCCATCCAATATCCCCAGACTAGTTTTTAGCTTATGATTCTCATCAGTGAGGAGCCTTAGATCTGGGAGCATTGTGCCTAGATCTTAGGATCTAATGCAACCCTCCAGCAGTCACCTTTTATATTATTAGCTAACTATAAAGTTTTGAATCCAAAATTAAAACACATTAATATTTTCAATTCAAGCTCATTAGCTTGTATAGTTGTATAGATCTGAACTCAGTTCAGCATTCACACTTTTTGGTGTCTTTAGTTCTTTAATAATACAGTCACCATAATCCTATTGGGCAGGATTGATATTAAACCACTAAACATCACATGACACCATTTTTTATGCATACACAAGCACCATGTGATCATGTGATGTTTAGGGGTTTAATACCAATCCTTCCCAATATGATTATGATGACTGAAGTACTTAAAGAACCAAAGAAACAAAAAAGTATGGATGCTGAACTGAGTTCAGATCTTTATGACTATTTTGTATTTTCGTTTTGGAATCAAAACTTTATAGTTAGCTAATAAGATTACATTAGATCTTAAGATATAGGTGCAGTGCTCTCAGATCCAAGGCTTCTCACTAATGGAAATCACAAGCTAGAAACTAGTCTGGGGATATTGAATGAGTAGGCACTAGATAGGGATTTTATGCACAAACCTTCTTGCATCCATTGATTACTTTGGCTTACACTGAGTGGTGCTACTGTATGGAGAGTTTAGCCTCTAGTGGTCTAATTTAAATTGTTGATAAGTATTAGGATTCAATTGAACTTTAATTGTCAGTCAACAGCCATTTTCATGAAATGCTCATAAGCACAAGATAGTTGATCATACCAAATCATTTATGCAATAGCTATGATGAAACAATCCCTCATGGAAGATGATTATTGCTTATTTTGGATTGATTAATGGGTGACAGTAAAATAAGAAGAGACAAGTAATAGTAGCTTTGGTAAGATAATAATCTGAAATACAATAATAAAAATATGTGAATGATCTCTAGTATCCTGGCACAAGTAGTGCATAAAATTGAAACTTTTATGATTTATTTATATATTCAATCAACTGTTAACAGCAAATTGTTGGTTCTGTTTAGTAAATGTATGGATTTAAATTTCATGGCACTTTAGGCATACTTATTTGCAAGCACTATTATATCTCTTATATTTAAACTCAACTGAAATTGTTTATAACAATATACACCATATTAAAATAGTCAGTAAGTAAATACTTGTATTACATTCCAAAAAGCTTGAAACATAGTAGATATGTTGCCTAAAAAAGTTAAGCAAACCCATCAAAAAGATATTCCATGGATTGTCAACTATAATTTAATAGGAAATATGATTTATTATAACATGTGTTACATACTAGCTATTATTAATAAAACTAAAAGAAATATATAATTACAATCTTTATCTTTATATTTGTATGATATTATTTATATAATGAACATATCTTACTTTAATTAAGTGCATTTTTATAGTTTTAATTTAGTAATTTAGTTCCGTCCTTTTGTGATTAACTAAATCCATTTGACTTATAAATGAAATTTCATTTGTGCATATACCTTTAAATACTTTATGAATTTATCCTTTCCCATTATCTACAATATTTAAAGTTTAAGAGAAATAATTAAAGTTTATTAAAAATGAAATATTTTAGCATACGCTGAGAAAGTTGGATGATAAACAAAAAGATAAGTTTTATGTATATAAATAATAAAAGGTATATTTAATATTCAATAATAAAAAGAGATCTGTATCTAAGATTAAAAGAAATATGATTAATTTCCTGTCTGATTTAAAAAAAAAAAACGTTAATAATAGCAATTTATTTATTATAAGATTATTATAATTTGACCGTACTTGCTTAAAATCTATAATTCGACAAATGAATATATATATATAAATAATAATTTAAAATATCTATCTCATATCGGCAATATCTTTTCAATAGTACATTGAAGAGTTATTGTTAGTCATGATGTTAGTATTTTTGAGAAAAAAAGTTTTTTAAAGAAGAGCACCTCAAAACATCAAATAGAAAGAATAATAAATTGTAGTAAAAGGAACTATGCCTATGTGTGTTTGAAATGGAAGGCTGTTAATAAATGTGTTTTACCAATTCTTACTTATAAATCTGAGACTTGAACATTTAACAAAAGAGCAATACAGAGACTTCAGATCATTCAAAGAAGTATGGAGAAAATAGGAGTAAGAAGAAGAGATCGAAAGGAAATAGGTTTTACTGATATCATTGAAAGAATTAAGTGACTGAAGTGGAGTTGGGCTAGACATATTACTAGAGAAGATGATAACAGATGGACAGTTGAAATCTTAAACTGGATTGCAAGAGATTGTAAAAGACCCAGAAAGAGATAACATGTGAGATAAATGGATGAAATAAGGAAGTGTGCTGAGGTAATGTGAAGAAGAGAAGCTGGAGGGAATGTAAAGAAGAGAAGCTAGAGATCAGAGATGGATTGAACATGGAGAGACTTTCATCCTGCGGTTGATTGATAATAATGAACGATGATATGTGGATATGTTTATGGTTTACAGATTGATTTGCATAATTATTACAAAATTAAACCCTACTACATTATTGTTTTTTGCTCTCTTGGAAATAAAATGCCAATACTCGTTTACAAAAGGCTGCTACTGATGAGTTTAAAATATATGAAATTACATTATTGCAGTATCAGATATATCTGTTATTTTTAAGTTTAAAAGAAAGTATGAATTTTTAGAAAATATAGATTTTGTATGCACTGTACAATAGTGCACGTGTGAGTTTTACAACATACTTATGTCTATTTTTTATTTTTATCTCTTATTTAATAGATATAAACTTGACACTAAAAGATGAAATCACTTTTTCATAGCGAAATTACTTGAAATAAGATTTCAAAATTATAAAATGTAACCTCAATTTCCTGACATTTTTTGTTACATCCTGCTAATTTGTACAATAAAAAAATAAATATCTACTAGTCAAAATTGTACAATTAAAATTATAATATTAACATTAAAAAATATTTGTACATATGCATGTGAATGTAATAAATAATGTATTTATTTGCGTCTATTTGTATGTATGGTGATCATTCAAGTAATGGTAAACCCACGACTTAATTGTTTCACTTACAATATATCTTAAAAAATCATTAATTAATAATTATGAAAACAAATTTGATTGTTTGTTCAATCTGCCTTTGGGCAATGCAAATTTTTAATAGTGGAAAAATTTGTAGCATATATAAATAGATATATTAAGCAACCTCCATATCCTTTTTAAATTCATATAAAGATACAATAAAAGACAAATGACGCTAAGATGCATTTCATGCTGAACCAGTACTCATCAGTTAGCTCAGGTCACTATCTCTCTTACATGAGAGATAGTGTCCTGGGCAACTGATGAGTGCTGGTTAATAGAGATGTATATGAGAGATAGTGATATCGGCCAACTGATGTGTGCTGGTTTAGCATGAAATGCATTTTGGGGTTTATTTGTCTTTTATTGTATCTTTATTTATATGAATTTTAAAAAATGGGGAAGTATGGAGGTTGTTTAATATATCTATAAAGATATTACACATGGGAAAAAGAAACATGAATAACTCTATGTGTGTGTATGTTTAAAATTAAAAAAATCATATATATATATATTAATCTTTAACTGAGGTTTAAAGTTTATATCTGTGCTAGACATAATCTCTAGTTTAGGAAATAATTAATAATAATCATTATTGTATTCATCTGAGGTGGAAAGTGTCAAAGTTCTGAGTGGAGTGAGTTTGACAATGGTAAATAAAATGTAACATATATAAATACTATGAGACAAACTTTGTTTACATATATATGTATGTATGTTTTAATGAAGACTTTCCCAATAAAAAGGTATAATCAAAAAAGACTTTTGAGTGTTTTGAAATTTAAAATGGCCACCGAGCACGTACTAAATCAGCACTGGATAGTTTTTAAAAGGGGTTCTGACCAATAGAAATATATTTTTTTCATAGAACTGAGCAAATGATGATTCACTGAAGTCTCATTTATCTTTCTCAGGGCCAATATGTCCATTGAGAACTAATGTGATGATTTTTAAAATAATAGCAGGAATGGATATGCATAATGGCCTTATCATTCATTACTTTTTTATTATTATCAAAGTCAATCAATAACTGATAAAGTTGAAAACAAACTCACAAACTGCACCCAAATAAAATTATTTGGATAATTTAATTTAGTAGAAATATTGTCTTGTGATAGAAAACACTGAAAAATAATTCCATAATAGAAGAATGCACTAAATTTCTTCATATTTAGTCAAACTGTTTGGTCTTGTAGAATTTTTGCAGATTCTCTCATAATATCTAAGTTATCAATAATTTAATAGTAGATAAGTGTATATTTACTTAGGAATTGATTTTATAGAAATTAAATAAAACCCCAGCACCTTGCTACATTCCTACATATCTTTCACTATGGCTGCCATGTTCAGGTGTGCAGGTTGTGTTGGACACAAATATGCTTCATTTTTGAGACTACATGTCATCACAATAATTAATAAAATTTATGTTTAAGAAAATGTTTAGCTTTCTGAATCACTTTTATTTAAAGATTCTAATTTGCATAAAAATGACACATGGCTATTAATAATTTATTTAAAAATTAATGCTGATTATTAGTTTATTATAAGTATTTCTGTAAATGCATTCAATATAGGCCAGTGGCAAAGTCTGACACTGAAATCAGGTGTCCTGGTATCAATTTTAGTACTGCTTCAAAATATACTGATTTTTTTTTCTTTTTAATCTCAATATTATATATATATTACATATTTTACTCATCTTTTTAATCTCAATATTATATATATATTACATATTTTACTCATCTGTTTTCCCTTGGATATAAACTGTCATGTGGTTTGTTATCTAGTTTAAAAGTAGCAATTGATCTATAATATTATCCAAATATACAATGGTTTAAATCCAAGGAAAACAGAATTAGTAAAACAAATAATTTTGAAAAAATATATTATTGCATAACAAGATATTTATTTCTTAACAAATTTCATCAAGTGGTTACCAGATTGGGGAAGTGCCTAAGAAATTCATTATCCATTCTAATGGAACAAAATAATTGTTTTTTTCGTTGTTGTTTGTAAAAGAAAATGTTAGGTGTGGTAATGGCTTAAAAAATTTTAATGAATAAGAAATTTAAGTAAAATTAAAATTTATTTCCTTATGTAAATGCAATGTAAATCCTTAAGCCCTAAATACCAGATTGTAATGTATATAAGATTGTATAGCATGTACAATATGATAAAAATTAAATCTAATGAATGAATATATAAGAAGCAAACTTTGTTAATAAAATAACATAAACAAGTTATGCATGAGAGATTCCAAATTAAAGTAAAAGTAATAAACAAGAACTATTTTTAGAATCAACTTTCTTTTTTATTTACCACCTGGAACTTTTCTAGAAGCTATTAGGAGAGTTAATATGTGAATAAAAAGCTAAAAGTGAAAATAATTATAACTTTTGAATGTAACAAAATAATTGTAGCTTTTTAATATTCTCCTGTTTTCATGTCTTTCTAGAATTTATTTTGTTTTAATTTATAAATTTATTTAATATGACTGGAGACATTGGAATGTAACTTGCACAAAGGCACCTCTTATCCAAATGTTTACCACAACCTATTAGCAATAATTTTATAAAGTTAGTTATAAAAGAACAGTCAGAAATAGTTTACAATTCAACTTTCTGTATTTCTGTTATAGATCAATTATTTAATAATCAAAAAGAGCAATGGATAAAAAGATTATCAAAGGTTCACAATCTCACTTTAATTTTGGCAGTTGTTACAATAGCTCTCAAAGAATATATTAGTTCAGAGGCAGAATAATGAGATTTCGATGAAAGATAAACTGCTCACTTTTATGATGAATTGTTTTTTGAAGTCTGATCAGAGATTTAATAATTTTTATTAGTCACTCATTAGACTAGAGATTATTCAATAATGAATAATATTTCTGTAGTGTAACACTACAGCCTATATATATATATATATATATATATATATATATGTGTGTGTGTGTGTGTGTGTGTGTGTGTGCGTGTGTGTAAATGGCCGCCTCCTTGTTGGGCAGAGATAATACAACAATTTGTCATAACCAAAATCTAGAATTTGAATTCAGGCCAAATGAGCTTTTTTCCAAGAAATTTAGAATTTTTTTCCTCAGGTAATTGGTCCATAGCTAGCCCAGCTAACCATCCAGTATTAGTTGGTAAATAGGTATCTAATTGTTCTTAGCTTTAAGATGAAACTGGAATAGAACAACACTTAAATTCTTATCAATGAATAATTAGCAATTCTGATATTTGTTATTTGTCTATGAAAGATTGTTAAAGAGATTTCTGACTGCTAGAAGTTGTTTATCAAAACAGCTGATTTAATCAACATACATCTATAATAATGTTAATGATAGTTTATTTATGGATCTGAGACTTGTCCTTTAACTAAAAAGCAGTACAGAAATTACACATCATTCAACAAAATATGGAGAAATGTATATTAGAAGTAACAAGAAAGGTTGAAAATAAAATACATGGCTGATGGAAAACAGTATTACTGTGATTATTTAAAGAACTAAGAGACTGAAACAAAGCTAACCTGAACATAGTGCTAAAAGAAATGATAATAAATGAACATTTAATATTTTAAACTGGGTCCAAAGAGATAGTAAAAGATCTAGAAAGAGATGACAACTGAGATGGATGGATGAAATAAAAAAAGTTTTCTGATGTGGAAAACGAACAAGAGATCTGCAAAATTGGATTATCGGTATTCTGCAGTAGATCAATAATTGTTGAATATATATTGTACCATTTACTTATATATATATGGTACAAATTGTTATTTAATATTGTATACTATATAAATAAAGAAGAGAGAACCTGATCTTTAATTTTTTTTTGTAATATAATGTTTTAAGAAAAATGTACAGTGAAAGTTTAATTTTTCTTTTTTTATATATAATTTAATTAAAATAAATTCGATATTGGAAAGTGTATAACGAATAATTGTTTCAAATAGTGAAAGGAAATTCCAAAGGTAAAAGATTGCTATCAGAAATGACTTTCTGATAGTAATTAAAAATGGCAGAAATTCATAACGAGAAAAGAGACTTTGTAATAAAAAAAATGAGAAATAATGTAGAAGTTTATAAAATAGAACAAAAGGTAAAAAGGAATATGCACAGAACTTCTAAAAAGAATCTGGCGATATAAAAGAAGCCAACAGGTTTGAAAAGTGTCTTTGTCTTGTTGTTCCAGAGAGTGTTGAGCAATTTGAAGTGCCTCATATTTTTTTTTATAAAAAAAAAAATTAATAAAATGTATCCGCTTAGATACGAACTGAAATTGCTTTCCATGAGTGAGTAGAATTCTATCATTTGCCAACACTTTCTCTTGAGAAAAGTCACCTAGATCGTCGTCTGACTCTATATAAATATTGATCGGAGATTTGGAAAGAGTAAAACTAAAAAAAACTACTGCGGACTACCCACTGAAGGAATTGGACATCGGAGGATCAATGACCTACTTAAATATCAACTTACTGGTAAGTTAATGGCCATAACTTTATATAAAGCTTTATGAACTGAGATGTGTATGAAATATCGATCCCATAATTTTTTGATATAAAGATTTGTGAACTGAGTAGTGGATGAACTGTTACCCTGGAAAAATAAGACACAAAATAGCTATTACTTCAATATTTGAATCAAATTATTAAATTTGTTGTGCACAATACTTTCCAATATTATAATTTTTCATTTATCATAAATATTAAATCTTTGTTATTAACATCACTTTTTGTATGTGTATAAATTTAGAGTTATTATATTTAACTTTTAGTTTTGATTATTTAGAGTCAAATGAGAGTATAAATTACGTTTGCTAAATAGATTTATTTTCTTAATTAAGTCAAAGGGGAATATCTTTTACTACTTTACGAGTTACGATTGTTTGATGCAGAATCAGTGAGTCTAAGTGACTCTGGTGCCCTCATTTATAAATAAAAAACTGATTTAGCTTGCAATTGTACTCATAACAATTCTAGACCGAGTTGATCAGGAAATATAGTTATGTTTTTAGAAATAGAAATACAACTTTCTTCTTTTTTGCATAACTTGATCAACTTGTGCCTTTTATATGTGTAACAGAGGCCTAGTATGACAGAAAATGTTATAATGATGACCCAACTTGGGCTTATGAAAAAAAAAACCACAACCTCAAAAAATTTAAAAACGGCATAAAATTTAAGAATTTAATGTCCATAGCCGGAAAATAAATATGACCACAAATAGTGCACAAGTCTAAAAAGTTATTGCATACAATTACAAAAATTTTTTTTAAAGAGTAATAATAAATAAAACTGATCAAAGGTTAGCAATGATGGTAAAGGTAGAGAGGGATGGAAGTTGATAAAAGAGAGGGGTGTTGGTGAATGAATTTATTAGCAAAGCAAAATAAAATATTGAATTTATATCATAACAATTGATGAAGTTAAGATTTTGTTTACTATAGCAAAAATAAACAACATGGCCATATATGAAATTGAGAAGTAGTAAAAATATACAGAATATGGCAGAAGGTGAGAAAGAATTGAAAGAGGGCATGGAACCCTTCATAAGAAAACTATTACATGAATTCAAAATGGAATTCAAAGAAGATATAAAGAAAGAAATGGCAGAGATGGTCAGAGAATTAAAAGAAGAAATAAAAGAACCAGTAAAAAAAGAAGAAAAGAGAAGAAATAAAGTGATCAGTAGAACAACAGAGGAAAAGAGGATAGATAATCTTATTTGTGAGTGGGACAGTGAATCGATTAAGTACATGTCTCAAGATATGCCCAAAAGTTGTTTTACAAATAAACGATGTCAAGGTAGAGACATTGTGGGATTCTGGCAGCCAGATATCAGTAATGTCAGAAACAACATATGAACACATGTGGAGCCAACCCATAGAGATACCAACTCTACTGGTGAAAAGCACACAAATAACATTGGCAAATAACAAAAAGGCACAATTGGGCCCAAAACAAGTTTGGGTAGAAATTAAAATACGGGATAAAATTATACCCCACGTTATTATTTCTAAAAGGGTTGGTACATGAAGCCATATTGGGTTCAGACTTTATGCACAAAACTGGGTGTGTGATCAATTATAAAGATGAAAAGATTATCTGTGAAGGATAAGAAGTGGAGTTTGGGTTGCGGATGAGAGTGAATCAGCAAAACATATAACATCCTTCAATAGAGGCACAGATTGATGAGATAATAAATGAAGTGAAGGAAGAATGGAAAGGGGACTTAAAAGAAGTTCTAATTGGATTTTAAATGTAATTTTTCAGATAAACTAGGGGTTATTAAAGGGTATGAGCACAGGATCGAGGTTGCTGACATTACACCATACCAGGCAAAATCATACCCAGTGCCACACCAATATAGAGCTGAGGTAGAGAGAGAATTAGCTAAAATGGAGGAATGGGATATTATTACTAAGGGTTCATCAGCATATAGTAACCCATTGGTGGTTGTAAAGAAAAAAGATGGAGCTATAAAACTGTGTTTGGATGCCAGGCAATTGAACAAGATTACATGGCCGGATCCAAATGTTCCACCTCCAATTAATGAGTTGGTAAATAAATTCCAGGGAAAAAAGATATTTTCCACGTTAGGTTCGACTGCCAGCTATTGGCAGATCAAGTTACAC
The DNA here is from genome assembly GCA_028023455.1 of Epiperipatus broadwayi. Classification (NCBI taxonomy): domain Eukaryota; kingdom Metazoa; phylum Onychophora; class Udeonychophora; order Euonychophora; family Peripatidae; genus Epiperipatus; species Epiperipatus broadwayi. The sequence goes on from JAQFVV010012447.1 coordinate 261,621, forward strand.
CCTGCTGACTGGAAGTACACAGCATTTCGATATAATGGTATATTGTACCAATTTAACAGAATGCCTTTTGACATTAAGAATAGTGGAGCAGGCCTGCTAAAATGTCTTGACCAATACTGTCCTCTGAGATAAAAAAGTTAATCACTATCTACATGGATGATGTGATTATTGCATCTAATAACTCTCATGAGCACTTACAACACCTCAAGTTGTTTCTACAAGAGTGCAATATGAAGGATATTCACATTAATTTAAAAAAAAGCTGTTTAGCAGCAGAAGTGAATTTCTTAGGACACTTAATTAATGCAAATGGAATCAGACCCCACCCTGACAAAATCCAGCCAATACAAAATTTCCCAGCCCCTTGAACACCAAAACAGGTGAGATCATTTTTGGGGCTGTGTAATTTCTACAATAAATTTTACCAAAAACTTTGCTTCAGACATGGAGCCTCTGCTGCAATTATTATGTAAGGGAACATCATGGAAATGGACAGAAGAGCATGAGACCAATTTTAGGGTTATTAAAGAGAAATACCTTAGCCAAGTGATGTTGGTTTACCCTGACCTAAGGAAACTGTTTATTGTTCAGGTAGACAGTAGTGGGTATGGGTTAGGTGCAGCTCTTATGCAAGCTCAAGAGGATGGAACCTTGGGGATAATTTATTTTATCAGCAGACCATTGAGAGGTGCAGAGATTAATTACTGTGCAACAGAAAAAGAGGCCTTGGCTGTGGTGTGGGCATTTCAGAAGTTCCGCCAATTCTTGATAGGATCAGAAACGATTGTTAGGACAGATCATAAGAGCCTAGAATTCTTAAACCACAGTTATTTAACAAATAGTAGGTTAATCCGAAGGAGCCCTTTTCTCCAGGAGTTCAATTATTCCATCCAGTATTGTAAGGGCACTGAAAATGTGGTAGATAACACATTGAGCTGAAATATTGTTCTTGATACCCAGGACCATCTGCAGATGGAAAATATATGTTTGGCAAGTGTAGAATTAGAAACAGATGCTGTAGTAGAAGAAGGATTGAGACACTTAGGAAAGGTACAACGGCAAAGCCCTACCTACAAGAAAATTGTTGACCAACTAGAAGACAAAAATGAAGTGGGAGAAACGGCAGATACTAAGGCTGGTGAGAGATGCCGCTAAAAGAAGGGATCCTGTGATATATGACTGACCTGCAAAGGGATCAGTGGAGAATGATTATACCAGAGAGTTTACAGTAAGGACTTATTACGTACACCCATCATTTTTATGGGCACTATGGTGTAAATAAAGTGGAAGGCTTATTGAGGACATGGTTCCATTGGCCGAATATGAGAGCACAGGTCACCAGGATAGTAAGCTCCTGTGAGAGCTGTCAGAAGACAAAACCAGCAAATTAGTCATATCAAGGCCCATTGAACCCTATCATCCCTAAGGAATGCAATGACCTGGTGGCTATTGATTTCTATGGACCATTGCCAGTTTTTGGGAAAATGAAATATATACTAGTGATATATGACCTTTTTTCAAAATGGGTGTTGGCATATCTGGTGACCCAGGTCAATACTAGGAATGCCATATGGGCCCTTGAGGTATGATATTTTAAAAGGGTAAGCAGACCAAAAGCTATTTTGTCAGACCACGGTATGCCTTTCACATCTTATGATTGGCAACAATGGATAGAGAGGATGGAGGTTTAACACATATTGTCATCCATATGAAATCCACAATCCAACCCTTGCGAGCAGGTGATGAGAGAGTTGGGATGCCTCTTCAGCATATATACTACATCCAACCATAGAGGATGGGTGAAACAACTCCCAAGGGTGTTAACTTTCATAAATTGGACTCATAATGAATCCACCAGATTTGCACCTGTAAGACTTCAATTCGGACAAGCGTCACCTCGATTGTATAAATCCACATTACGCGCTAGTCCAGAAAACATTGATAAAGGGAGAGATCACAAAGAAGTAAGAAAAAAATTGGAACTCTGTGCCAAGCTCCGGACCCTGTGGAAAGGAGTCCTGACTGATAAGTTTAAAACAGGGGATATGGTATGGGTCAAAATGAGCCCCGTGAGCCAAACTGGGAAGCATATTTTTAAAATTCCAAAATTTGTATGAGGGACCTTACCAAATCAGCCAACGGGATGGTCTCAATGCTTTCACTTTAGAGAATGGTGAAGGAGAAAGGGGTACCTATAACTCTAGGTCACTGAAACTGTATAAGACTAGGACGTGGGTTAGAAGTACTCCATAAAGACTTATGAAGAACAAAATTAGTTTAAACCCCTATTTTCTCATTCCCCTGCCCCAGTGGTATTGTACCGTTTATTTATATATATGGTACAAATTGCTATTTAATATTGTATACTATATAAATAAAGAAAAGAGAACCCGATCTTTAATTATTTTTTTTTGTAATATAATGTTTTAAAAAAAAACGTACAGTGAAAGTTTAATTTTTCTTTTTTATATATATAATTTAATTAAAATAAATTTGATATTGGAAAGTGCATAATGAATAATTGTTTCAAATAGTGAAAGGAAATATTTAATATTGTATACTATATAAATAAAGAAGAGAGAACCGATCTTTAATTTTTTTTTTTGTAATATAATGTTTTAAGAAAAACGTACAGTGAAAGTTTAATTTTTCTTTTTTTATATATAATTTAATTAAAATAAATTCGATATTGGAAAGTGCATAACGAATAATTGTTTCAAATAGTGAAAGGAAATTCCAAAGGTAAAAGATTGCTATCAGAAATGACTTTCTGATAGTAATTAAAAATGGCAGAAATTCATAATAAGAAAAGAGACTTTGTAATAAAAAAAATGAGAAATAATGTAGAAGTTTATAAAATAGAACAAAAGGTAAAAAGGAATATGCGCAGAACTTCTAAAAAGAATCTGGGGATATAAAAGGAGCCAACAGGTTTGGAAAGTGTCTTTGTCTTGTTGTTCCAGAGAGTGTTGAGCAATTTGAAGTGCCTCATATTATTTTTTATAAAAAAAAATTAATAAAATGTGTCCACTTAGATACGAACTGAAATTGCTCTCCATGAGTGAGTAGAATTCTATCATTTGCCGACACTTTCTCTTGAGAAAAGTCACCTAGATCGTCGTCTGACTCTATCTAAATATTGATCGGAGATTTGGAAAGAGTAAAACTAAAAAAAACTACTGCGGACTACCCACTGAAGGAATTGGACATCAGAGGATCAATGACCTACTTAAATATCAACTTACTGGTAAGTTAATGGCCATAACTTTATATAAAGCTTTATGAACTGAGATGTGTATGAAATGTTGATCCCATAATTTTTTGATATAAAGATTTGTGAACTGAGTAGTGGATGAACTGTTACCCTGGAAAAATAAGACACAAACTAGCTATTACTTCAATATTTGAATCAAATTATTAAATTTGTTGTGCACAATACTTTCCAATATTATAATTTTTCATTTATCATAAATATTAAATCTTTGTTATTAACATCACTTTTTGTATGTGTATAAATTTAGTGTTATTATATTTAACTTTTAGTTTTGATTATTTAGAGTCAAATGAGAGTATAAATTACCTTTGCTAAATAGATTTATTTTCTTAATTAAGTCAAAGGGGAATATCTTTTACTACTTTACGAGTTACGATTGTTTGATGCAGAATCAGTGAGTCTAAGTGACTCTGGTGCCCTCATTTATAAATAAAAAACTTATTTAGCTTGCAATTGTACTCATAACAATTCTAGACCGAGTTGATCAGGAAATATAGTTATGTTTTTAGAAATAGAAATACAACTTTCTTCTTTTTTGCATAACTTGATCAACTTGTGCCTTTTATATGTGTAGCAGAGGCCTAGTATGACAGAAAATGTTATAATGATGACCCAACTTGGGCTTATGAAAAAAAAAACCACAACCTCGAAAATTTAAAAACGGCATAAAATTTAAGAATTTAATGTCCATAGCCGGAAAATAAATATGACCACAAATAGTGCACAAGTCTAAAAAGTTATTGCATACAATTACAAAATTTTTTTTTAAAGAGTAATAATAAATAAAACTGATCAAAGGTTAGCAATGACGGTAAAGGTAGAGAGGGATGGAAGATTATAGTTGATAAAAGAGAGGGGTGTTGGTGAATGAATTTATTAGCAAAGCAAAATAAAATATTGAATTTATATCATAACAATTGATGAAGTTAAGATTTTGTTTACTATAGCAAAAATAAACAACATGGCCATATATGAAATTGAGAAGTAGTAAAAATATACAGAATATGGCAGAAGGTGAGAAAGAATTAAAAGAGGGCGTGGAACCCTTCATAAAAAAACTATTACATGAATTCAAAATGGAATTTTTAAAATATAAAGAAAGAAACGGCAGAGATGGTCAGAGAATTAAAAGAAGAAATAAAAGAACCAGTAAAAAAAAGAAGAAAAGAGAAGAAATAAAGTGATCAGTAGAACAACAGAGGAAAAGAGGATAGATAATCTTATTTGTGAGTGGGACAGTGAATCGATTAAGTACATGTCTCAAGATATGCCCAAAAGTTGTTTTACAAATAAACGATGTCAAGGTAGAGACATTGTGGGATTCTGGCAGCCAGATATCAGTAATGTCAGAAACAACATATGAACACATGTGGAGCCAACCCATAGAGATACCAAGTCTACTGGTGAAAAGCACACAAATAACATTGGCAAATAACAAAAAGGCACAATTGGGCCCAAAACAAGTTTGGGTAGAAATTAAAATACGGGATAAAATTATACCCCACGTTATTATTTCTAAAAGGGTTGGTACATGAAGCCATATTGGGTTCAGACTTTATGCACAAAACTGGTACAAATTGCTATTTAATATTGTATACTATATAAATAAAGAAAAGAGAACCCGATCTTTAATTATTTTTTTTTGTATTATAATGTTTTAAAAAAAAACGTACAGTGAAAGTTTAATTTTTCTTTTTTATATATATAATTTAATTAAAATAAATTTGATATTGGAAAGTGCATAATGAATAATTGTTTCAAATAGTGAAAGGAAATATTTAATATTGTATACTATATAAATAAAGAAGAGAGAACCGATCTTTAATTTTTTTTTTTTGTAATATAATGTTTTAAGAAAAACGTACAGTGAAAGTTTAATTTTTCTTTTTTTATATATAATTTAATTAAAATAAATTCGATATTGGAAAGTGCATAACGAATAATTGTTTCAAATAGTGAAAGGAAATTCCAAAGGTAAAAGATTGTTATCAGAAATGACTTTCTGATAGTAATTAAAAATGGCAGAAATTCATAATAAGAAAAGAGACTTTGTAATAAAAAAAATGAGAAATAATGTAGAAGTTTATAAAATAGAACAAAAGGTAAAAAGGAATATGCGCAGAACTTCTAAAAAGAATCTGGGGATATAAAAGGAGCCAACAGGTTTGAAAAGTGTCTTTGTCTTGTTGTTCCAGAGAGTGTTGAGCAATTTGAAGTGCCTCATATTATTTTTTATAAAAACAATTAATAAAATGTGTCCACTTAGATATGAACTGAAACCGCTCTCTGTGAGTGAGTAGAACTTTATCGTTTGCTGACACTTTCTCTCGAGAAAAGTCACCTAGATCATTGTCTGACTCTACCTAAATATTGATCGGAGATTTGGAAGGAGTAAAACAATAAAAAAAACTATTGTGGACTACCCACTGAAGGAATTGGATGTTAGAGGATCAATGACTATTTAAATATCAACTTACTGGTAAGTTAATGGCCATAACTTTATATAAAACTTTATGAACTAAAATGTTTATCCCATAATTTTTTGATATAAAGATTTGCGAACTGAGTAGTGGATGAACTGTTACCCCAGAAAAATAAAACACAAACTAGCTATTACTTCAATATTTGAATCAAATTATTAAATTCGTTGTGCACAATACTTTCCAATATTATAATTTTTCATTTGTCATAAATATTAAATCTTTGTTATTAACATCACTTTCATTATACGTGTATAAATTTAGAGTTATTATATTTAAGTTTTAGTTTTGATTATTTAGAGTCAAATGAGAGTATACATTACCTTTGCTAAGTAGATTTATTTTCTTAATTATGTCAAAGGGGAATATCTTTTACTACTTTAGGAGTTATGATTGTTTGACGCAGAATCAGTGAGTCTAAGCGACTCTGGTGCCCTCATTTATAAATAAAAAACTGATTTAGCTTGCAATTGTACTCATAACAATTCTAGACCGAGTTGATGAGGAAATATAGTTATGTTTTTAGAAATAGAAATACAACTTTCCTCTTTTTTGCATAACTTGATCAACTCATGCATTTTATATGTGTAACAGAGGCCTAGTAAGATGAAAACTGTTATAATATATATAATTAGAAGGATTTGAAATCAGACTTTTAAGCTCTTCATAATTATCCACTCCAGTTTATATAACTGATGCACAGTCATAATTATCCACTCCAGTTTATATAACTGATGCACAGGATCACATACACGCGTGAAAAAGGTAACTGGTTTTCAATATAGTATTTCATGCTGGACCAGCATTCATCAGTTAATCCAGATCATCATCTTCCACACATATATACAATTAATGCTCTGTTGTATAAGATGGAGTGTACAGTTAGTCATGGGCAGCTTGAAGTCTGAGTTCAAATTCTTCTAATTACATTAAGTTTAGTATTTATATATATATATATATAATAAAGGATTGAAGAGGTACGTTAATGTGAAGAAAAAAATAAAAGATGAAAGTGAATAATCTACAGAACGGATAAATAAAACATTAGTAAAATTATTACAAATTCCTTATTGTTTTAAACTTTAAACTGTGGTTTTGCAAATGTAAAGATGGGCATACGTTCCACAATACCTTATTAGTATATATATATTAAAGTTATATGTGAGGGCCTGTTTGAATAGACTATACAAATAAATGGAAAACTTTAATCAAAATGGAAATAATTTTGATACACTAAAAATATAATACATAGTTTAACGGTTTCATAAATGTTATATGTTGAGTGTTCAAAATATTTATAGTACAGTATTGCAAATGACATTGTACGATATATGCAAGCGCGCTCGCTGTCAACACTTGCTTCTTAAGACTTGTAAGTTGACATGGTCAGTGAATGATTATACTTTGTATTTTATGTGTTTGTTAGGAAAATGTATGCTACACAACCGATGAAACAATGTAGAATGTTTTTTCAAACTGTTTTTTTTTTATTTTATTTTAGTCAATGCCTTCTAAGTGCACACAAAGTTATTACTATTCCTTCTCTCAAGATTGTTCCACCCCCTCCCCTAGAAGACAATATCACGTACTTTTAAAAACATTAAGGCAGATGATTATATGATGCTGTATTGATAACAATAAAACATCATTTTAAAATTATATGGAAAAAATGAAATTATAAACTAATTCTATATTTTAAAAAATCGCCTTTTAAAATAACTCACTTTAGAAAAGCATTTTTTTCAATACAGCCTATAGGGAAAAAGTTGGCATTATTTTTCAGATTAGCCAAATGACAAGTAATATAAAGATAGTTGGCTTTTTTTTATTATCTGCGCTTTACTTTCTAGCTAATAGTAGGATACCCGTTTACCAACCAACAACAGATGGGTAGCTAGGATGACTATAAACTTAATTTCTTAGAAACTCTGAGTATATTTCAAATCTAGAATCTTTTTTCTTCATATTTTTTAATAGGCCTGAATTCAAGTAAATGAGGTAGATGAAATTTCTGCTTTCTATTTTATGAGACTAATCTTACTGTACAGACATTTATGGATGGGGAATAAAAACCAAAAACTCTATTCATATGATAACTAAAATAACTCACTTTTATGGGATTTTAAAGGACTTTATTTTTTAAAGCATTATATTTATATAATGTAGTTTATTAAAGATTATATTATAATTTTAAATTAAAAATTTAAATTAAATTGTGTCAAGAGCTAACAGATAAAGGTAAACAAACATAACTTGATGCAAAACCATTTTGCCTAATAACAAAATCAAATTGTCTTGAAAAAAAAAAACGGTATAATTTTAAAATTTTTCTTAGATAATAACTTTATATATATATACTTATTTGTAAAAAATAAACTATAGTAATGAAATGTAATATATTTACCCCCTCTCTTCCTCCATTTTTTTCTAAAAATGAAGTATATGACTTTTAGAATAGAGATGGGTAATGAATCTCTTCCGTGGCCACGTGTGTAATTGTCCTGGGAATGTAGACCTTCATTATATGATAGCAGCAATATGGAATTAGTATGTTATTTAAAAAAATCAAAAATTAAATATATATAGTATATATAGTTTCTTCATTAATTATCGTTATTCTCATTCCTATTGACCTGCATAATTTGCAAATAATATTAAATATAAGCCGTTTTTACATCGAGAATGCTGCATTGAGTACAAAGAGATCTATTTCATTATCCACTTACTCAGTAGTGGGTTAAGGATTAAAGACTTTCTTACAACAATACGCTTTCTTTAAGCAATGTCAAATCGTGACTACTACAGAAATATGAAATCCGCAAATAATAATAATAATTATATATGTATATGTTTAAAAAAATAGTGGGAGGAAACAGGTAGTAAAATATGGAGTTAAGGATATTCCTGGAATGTTTTTATTTGTTTGTTTTAATCATAAAAAAAATAAAAATATAGCTATATTTAAAAGACCAACGTTCCAACTCTGTCATCTCAGATCTTATAGAAAGAGAAAAACAAGCTGTGTTTACATCTGTGTTTGATTTGAGTTTAGGTATTACAAATCTCTATAAGTAGCATACGTAAATGGTAATTTTACAATTGTAGAACAGTTAATAAAGTGCGGACGCATGGTATTAACCGTATTTGGAAAATTAGTCATGCCAGTCTTTTATATATATATTAAAATGTATGTATATAAAGTCCCTCATAAAGTGCACATACATTTATTATGCCCATGACTTAAAGTTCAAACATGAGATGAGAAATACTTGGAAAATTATTTCAGATTTCAAACAGGTTCAGGATGTTTTTTCCATAAGCCATTCATAGCTTGCCTATCTACCCATCTCAATTATTGATCAGCAAATGGGTATCTAGTTATTTTTTAAAGATAAATAGAGGGAGAAAAACCTTAAGTCATCAACACTTGATTAATCACTTAAAGAATGCTTTTTTTTTCACTGTTTTTATTTGACGGGTGGGGGACGGGCATTGAAGTGGTCTTTGTATTATATGGATAACATTTTTTTAAAAAAAAAGAACATTGCGTTAAGGCATTCACCTGCCATGATTTTGACCCAAGGTTAAAAATAAGGCTGAAATTTGAAATTTCTTTATTTCAGTTGAGAATGTTCAAACAAGCTTAATTTTTTATGTAGCCAGACTGACCAATTATTAATTGCCAAATGGGTATTTAACTTACTAGAGAATAAAATATGGAAAAAAAAACCCAAGACTTTTGTGATTTGAAAGTTGATTAATCCGGTCCTTTCTTTAACAATTTTCTGTTTCGCAATAGAATATTTAAGGCCGTTTTGTTTATCTGTACACAGGAGACAGAAAACTCTGTTCTGAATTAAAGCCTTCAGAGAAATTTATCTAAATCTTTCTTAATGCTCAATGAATATTAATCAAATTCAAATTTTTATACACCAAATAATAAGTTTTCTACATCTGATAAATAACAAACATACATTATTATTCTACAATTATAATTCTAAATTAATTTTTTACGCGGGGGGGGGGTAGAAAGGCAAAAACATAAATTTAACTTTTTAAAAAAATTATTAATATAGTTATCAACTTGAGCTAGTTTAATTGATTAGTAAGCCTTATATTACAAATTTGCTTAACTTTAATTTAAAAGTGCACAAATGCGTTTAGCTAGGAATGGAAGTCATATTGCCATAACCCTAACTCAATAAATTGCTGGATATTTAATTATCAAGGAGCCGTCTAATATTACATTTAATTTACATAAAGTTTCAAAATCCTTGCGATATATTTTAATTAACAGTGCGAATTGTCAAGTTGTTTAATGATCAAAGTAAATTGTTATTCAACACAAATAACTGTTTTAGCTAGGGGTGGGCTGCAGAAAGGAGTTTGCTATTAACTGAAAGGAGACTCTTTGATTCCTCTTGGAGGCCTTAAAAGAACCGAGCAGGGCAAATTCCTAAATGTCAATTCCATATGTTTTTGTCGTTGCAGCTGTTATTAATATGCGATTATTCATATAGTATACAAACATGGATGAGCTATTCACCAGCACACATTGGCCACATTAGCCATTGAAGTGAGTTTATTGGCTTCTTACCTCTGAGTTTAAAATCAAGAAACACCATGGTCTTTCCTCTCAGTTGCTTGATAAGGCAGAATGAATGTATGTGTAAATGATAAATATGTTTCCAATTATGATAGATAAAAATAAATCATGGCCCTTATTCCCAGGAAGCGGTAAAGTCACCAACCAAGGCAGTGGTTGGTGGCCGAAGGTGGAGGGTGCTAAGAATCCCCTGATTGTGAACCCAGGCTGCCATTTTGTGACAAATTTCTATTTAGGTACTTACAACTGCAGATCACTTTCAAGTGAAGGAAGATTGCAAGAATTAGAAGAAGAAATGTCTTATATTAAATGAGACATTATTGGACTTTGTGAAGTTAGAAGAAAAGGTGAAGAGACAATTGATTTAAAAAGTGGACATGTATTCTATTATAAAGGCACAAATATTGGAAATACAAATAAAGTAGGATTCATTATAAATAAAATGTGGAAGAACAACATTATTGAGATTGATGGTATATCGGACAGAGTGGCAAGATTAGTTATACAACTTAATAGCAGATACCAAATGCAGATAATTCAGGTTTATGCTCCAACAAGTTCTCATAGTGATGAAGTAAAAAAAGATTTTTATATGGATGTACAAAAGGCTTTTGATCGAAGTAAACAACATTTTAAAATTGTTATGGGAGACTTTAATGCTAGAATTGGTAAACAAATGAAAGATGAAAGTGCTGTAGGTAATTTTGATTATAGTAATAAAAATGAGAGAGGACATAGATTTGTGGAGTTTTGCAGAAAAAGAAAAACGTTATATTATGGAAGCATTCAAATGAAGGTACAGCAGAATTGAATTATATTTTGAGTAACAGAAAATACATATTCAAGATTGTAATGTTCTTAATAAATTTAACACAGGAAGTGATCAGTGATTAATAAGACGTAAGATATGTGTTAGTGCAAAACTAGAGAGACAAAAATTATTACGAAAAACAATATTTACAGTTGATATTCCTAATCGTCAGAAACATTCTAATGAATTTAAATTAGAACATACAAATCGGTTTCAAGCATTAGTAGATTTTGAACATGATTCAGATTTAAATGGAATTAACATGAAAATAACCGATACACTTTAAAAACTGCAACAAAGATAGATGGTAGAAAAAAGCAGTAATTGACCAATAAAATTTCTATTGAGACTAGAGAATTTATGAAGAAGGAATATGAAGATATATAAAAATGATGCATTAAAAAGGATTGAATATCTCGAATTTTGTAAAATGGTGCAGAAAAGAGTTGTAAATGATATAAGAAAGTATAACTGTGAACTAGCAAGGAAAGCTGTAGAAGAGAATAAAAGTCTCAGGAGTGTAAAACAACATTTTGGTATTGGTAGAAAATTTATATCTGCAATAAGAAAAAAAGATGGAATTATTACTAAAAAGAGAGATGAAATCATGAAATGGGTAAAATACTTTTATCAAGAATTATATAGTAATAAAGAACAAATACCTCCTATATCTATTACATCTTTTGAATTGCCCGGAATTTTAAATGAAGAAGTGAGACATGCAATTAAATGTGTGAAGAAAAAAAAGGCTCCAAGTAATGATGGAATTATAATTGATATATTAAAAGAAGCAGGTGAAGAAATAAAAATTTTTTTAGCCAAGTTATATACCAAATATCTAAATGATAAAGATGTACCAAATGATTGGAAGAATGCAGTATTAATATTTATATTTAAAAAAGATAATAGAGAAGATGTTAAAAATTACAGACCTATCAGCCTTTTATCAGTTTTATACAAAATTTTTACCAAGATAATTACAACTCATCTACAAAGAACATTGGATTTCCACCACTCAAAAGAACAAGCTGAATTTAAAAATGGTTTTAGTACAGTAGATCAGGTTCAGGTATTGAGAGAAGTTATAGAAATGACAAATGAATATGAGTTGCCATTATGCTTTGGATTTATAGATTATGAAAAGGCATTTGATTCTATAAATATTTCTTCAATCATTAAAGCATTGGATCATCAAGATATAGATCCAGGATATTGTCATATTTTAAACAATATTTATAAAAATGTAACAGCATCAATTAGATTACATAATGCTACTGGGAAAGTCAACATTGAGCAGGGTGTAAGACAGGGTGACTCTATATCTCCACAACTTTTTACAGCAGTGCTGCAAGAAGCATTTTGTGGATTAAAATGGGAAGCTAGAGGAGTCAAAGTAAATGGAGATTATTTAAGTCATTTAGATTTTGCAGATGATGTAGTTGTTTTTGCAAATAAAGCTTTAGAGCTGCAGGAAATGTTGCAGGAGTTAACAGATAAAAGTAGGAAAGTAGTACTACAGATAAATGTTAAAAAGACTAAAGTAATGTTTAATGGATTTTCTCAAAATATGAAAATAAAGATTGATTATGATGATGGTTAGAAGAAGTTAACAGTTACAAACACCTTGGTCAGATTATTAATACAGATGGAAACATAATGGATGAAATTAATCATAGAATTAAACTTGATTGGAGTGCTTTTGGTAGAAATAACTTGATACTAAAAGGAAATATACCTATGTGTCTGAAAAGGAAGGTTTTTAATAAATGTGTTTTACCAGTTCTTATTTATGGATCTGAGACTTGGACACTTAGAAGATCAATACAGAGACTTCAGATCACTTAAAGAAGTATGGAGAGATGCATGTTGGGAGTAACAAGAAGAGATTGAAAGCACAATATATGGGTAAGAGAACAAACAGGTGTTACTGACCTCATTGAAAAAATTAAAAGACTGAAGTGGAATTGGGCTGGACATATTGCTAGAAGAGATGATAATAGATGGACAATTGAAATGTTAAACTGGATTCCAAGAGATTGTAAAAGACCCAGAAAGGACCACATGTGAGATGGATGGATGAAATAAGAAAGTGTGCAGGAGTGATGTGGAGAAGAGAAGCTAAAGATCAGAGAATATGGATTGAACTTGGAGAGACCTTCATCCTGCAGTGGATTGATAATGGTTGATGATGATGAGTTAGGGATGGAAGTCATATTGCCAAAACCCCAACTCAATAAATTGCTTGATACTTAATTATCAAGAAGCCGTCTAATATTACATTTAATTTACATAAAGTTTCAAAATCCTTGAGATATATTTTAATAATAGTGCGAATTGTCAGGTTGTTTAATGATCAAAGTAAATTATATTTTGTTTGCCATTAATATATTAACAGGCATTAAAAAGTTAAATTAAAACTTTAAAACAAAAAGAAAAAATCCAAATTATAAAAATAATTTTAACAAATTCATTTTATTCATACTCACATATATATCAATAAGGCTACACACGTTAGCACATACACATATAAACTATGCCCGTAGACACAGATGCACGCACCTAGACACATATAGATACACACATATACAAACAAAAGTACGAAGTTGTATTTTTTTTTTTTTTGGCATTTAAGTATTTTTATTTTTAATTATTTCCAAAAGTAAACATTTTAACGTACATGTGAAAGAATTGTGCATGGAAGTTTTAAAGAAAATTTTATTTGTGTTTTAAGCATATTGGTTGTTTCAAAAACAACTTCAAAATTTGTTGATATGATCAATTTTAAAAAAATTCATTCACACAAAAAAAATTGGTATCACTATATTTATCTTCAGAGATCTTTCTTTGACATTCCTGGTTTTATATGACAATTATTGAAAATAAAAAGGCTTTTTTTTTAAGATTTGTAGTTTTTAAAAAATTTAATTTCTAAATATTGACCACTAAAACCAGAAGGGAATTTTGTGTCTTATCACATGCTTTTTTGAAAATCATTTGATCTCAAATGGAAGATTAAACCACTAAACATCACATGATCACCATCTCTTATGCTAGCAAATAACTGTTATTAAACAGGCATAGTGCTACCCTGTGCCAACCAGAGTAATCAATGGATGCCAGAAGGCTTGTGCATAAAATCCCCATCTAGTGCCTACTCATCCAATATCCCCAGACTAGTTTCTGGCTTGTGGACTTCATCAATGAAAATATTATTGTGTTTTCAATTTCATTCTTATGGTTTTGTAGTTAAGTAGAGATAAAGGGTGGCTGCTGGAGGGTTGCATTAGATCCTAAAATCTAGATGCAGCTCCTCATTGATGAAGGCTACAAGCCAGAAACTAGTCTGGGGTTATTGGATGAGTAGGCACTAGATGGAGATTTTATGCACAAGCCTTCTGGCATCCATTGATTGCTTTGTTTGGCACAGGGTGGCACTATTATATGGAGAGTTTTGCCTGTTTAAATGGAAGATTATATTGAAGACTTGTCTCTCTGGGGTAGCTAGAATTAACCTCGTTATTTAATTGCCTGATATGCGATTTGCATAAAGTATAAACGTGAAGGAAGCCAAATTAGATCCCTAGGCCTGAATGCCATTTAGTTCATTCTGACTGTGTTTAAAAACTGTTATTACATAACCTGTATAATAAAGGAAACCCACCTGGGAGCCCATAGCAATAAGAAAACTTTTTATTTATCTTTTATATCACCAGTGTTCTTTTTTATAGTTATATCATCTCAAATTTGAAGCTAGATTTAAATCCTTGCTTCTGAACTGCTAACTATTAATTATAAACTTGTCAACTCCGATAAAACAAAATTACTGTATGGTCGGAATAATATAATAAATTAATGATTTTATGGAAAGTAAACATTTAATTGTTCAAAATGAGCAGGTATGTTTTAAAGTTTAATTGCTTAATAAAGTTGTAATTATGTTGATCAATGTTTATTGCAGAGATTATTTATGCTAATATATATATACTGTATATCAAATCATCTCAAACGTTAAGAAATTTTCAGCTATGCCCTCTGTGAAATAAACTTTAGATTCGGCATCTCAAAGATGTGAGCTTTAAACGTTTATTTCACAGAGGCATAGATGAAAATTTCTTAACATTTGATGGAGATGATTTGATATTTTTTTCAGATAATTGTGTGCACTGGAAATATTTTAGTATATATATAAGAAAGAAAAATGAGTCACATAACTTGGACTTACTCACTTTGTTATATATGTTCAATTTTAGTATTAATTTTTGCCGTAATCTATTTTTTTATTAATTTATTTTCATCAATAAAATAATCACCGCTTTTCAAATTTCGGTAAAATATCTTTGTGTTTTAAATTATTAGATCTGCATAACTCATTTACTTACTTAAAAAAACCTCTCCTTCCTTTGGAGTTATCTTCATAATTATCATCCAAGCAAGCATACTGTATATGAAATCATCAGAAAAGAATTATGTTACAGATATATAGATCTGTTTCTCAATGATTTTATGGGGAATGGAGGTGGTATTTTTTTCGTTTTTTTTTTTAAAAAAAAAGAAGAAGAAAAAAAGAAAGATTTAATAATAATTTGTGAAGTCCAAATTATATGTTTATAGTAATAGAATTTATTTTGTCTTCCTAGATTCTGTTTGTTTGCAAAATTTAAGCCTGAACAAGAAAATAGAAATTTTCAAAGTGTGAAGTATGCATAAATACATTTGGGGCATCTCCAATAAACTTCTTAGCTAAAAGAATATTTCTCAAAATATATTATTATTAGTAGTAACATTTTTAAAGCTGTTAGAGATAAGTGAAAGTTAAAATTTTCTTATATGTCTAGATAGATTCTAGATCTCTAAACTGCGTTAGAATCAGAAATTTTTTAATATTTGTCTTATAATATATATATATATTTGCACTTGCTATTTGATAATAGTATTGATATAAGATACATTTTATATTAAATAGTTTTTTTGCAGATGATATCCATATTTTTGAGATAAAAGTGTTTGTTTTATTGATGCTACCTTCTTGATATTTAATGTCATACTTATAACATTGCTGGAGAAGATGAATACTTTGAAGTAAACCTATCCATGGTAAATCAGAGTTTATTACACAATAATTTGTTCTCTAAAACATTTTGAATATGAAATAAATAAATAAAAAAGGTTTTTAGCAGCACTGAAATTTTACTTTGCTCCCAAATAAATATTTAGTATATTGTATTTTCAGATACTTAGAATATCCTCCATATTTGGATTGATTGCTTCACTTGCTTTTTATGCAATGGCAAAACAATAATTTAAAATCACATATATTGTTTTATAGGAATGCTTTTTAACTTAGATAATTAATTGATTATAGAATGATCTAATATGTATATATGATAAGACACACATATGTTCTTTGAACTCAAATGCACACATACATCTATCTACCTCGTAAATTAATTAGAAATGCACCTATCTACCTGTACACACAATTAATTTTATAATATAAGGGATTTGAACACAGACTTTCAAGCTCCCTTCAGCCATCCACTCTATTTCATACAATTGATACACACACGTGAAAAAGAAAAATGATCTCCAATATACGCATTTCATGCTGAACCAGCACTCATCAGTTGGTCCAGATCATCTTCCACACTTACACACACACACACACATATATATATATATATATAATCATTGCTCAGTTTTATATTAAAATAACAAATCTTCCCACTTTAATGAACAGACTTCAATCTACTCCACCCTCGAACTCTTCAACCAGCCAAAGCATTGAAAATCTGAAGATGGAATGCCCAATTCCCTTGTTAATGCCAATATTATTTTGATAATTTAATAACAAAAATGTGAAGAAATGCCTTTTAGCCTAAAAAGATCTTATTGATTACAAATATGTCTCAGGCGCATAAATCAATTTATTCTATCTTTTTCCAATGTGATATTTCTGATCCATTAAATATTATAATATGGATATAAATTACTCCCATTCATTACACAACATGAATGCTGATGTATTAATAAGTTAAATGTCATATATATGTATATGCCATACATATATTTAAGATTGTTAAAATATTAAAGCACCAAAATTAAACAGGTCATAATCAAGACATTTAGTAGATTACTATTTTCCTGGGAATATTCAGCTATTTTAAGTCTCTAATTTTCTTGAGAAATGAAGATTGTTTCCGCAAAACATTGTATAACGAATCAGGTTAATTTGGTAAATTTTTACACTAGACTACAACTAATGATTAAATAACAAGTTTACTAGGAGTGTATTATAAATGTAAGTAAGATATTTTACTGCTTGAAAACATATATAAATATCAAAATTATTTTGAAACATTATCACTTCCAATGCAGAATAAAGTTTTCTCCAACTTTATTACAGTTTCTCTGATGCCTACTCTCTCTTCTCCACAATGTACTAGCAAACTTTATTTTATTTACTCATCTCACAAGTAGTCGGTTTCTAGGTGTTTTACAATCCGTTGGAATCCAGTGAAGAACTTCAGCTCCACTTATTATCCCTTTTACAAATTTTTTTAGTTTAACCTTATTTCAGTTACTTAATTCTTTCAATGGTATTAAGAATATCTGTTTGTTTTCTCACATACATATTTCATTTTCAGCGACTTTTTGTGCAACTTCTAATGTAAAGTTCTCTATATTTTGTTGGGAGGACTGAAGTCTCTGAATGGTTTTTTTTTTAATGTTCAGCTCTCAGGTCCATAAGCAATAAATCATAAAACACATTTATTGAACTCTTTTCTTTTCAAATATATAGGCATATTTCCTTTTACTATTATAATATTCTATCAAACACATTCCATCCAAGTCTAATTCTATGACACAACTAATCTCATTGTAGTAGTTGTAGTTGTTAACTTCTTCTAATTTATGATTATTTCTCTTTAATATCTTCTTCTGAGGCAATCTATTAAATATTAATTTAGTCTTTTTAACATTTATTTTTAATCCTATTTTTTGTGATAATTCTTATAACATTTTTTAAAACCGTAAAGCATAATATTAAAAAAGCAACCCCATTATCTGCAAAATATAGCTGATTTAAATAATCTCAATTTATTTTTGTTCTCTTAGCTTCTATTTATTAATCCACTAAATAATTTTTATAAAACTATTATAAAATTTTTGGAGATATGAAATGACCCTATGTGATTTTCAATGTGAATCATGTAATCTTATTATTGATGTTGATAAATATTTTTTAGAAGATGACAATATCATAAAGTCATGTTTTCATGATCCAAAGTTTTAATAATTATAGAAATATTTATAGAATCAAATGCCTTTTCAAAATCTATAAATCCAAAGCATTATGGCAAATCAACTCATTGCTCCTTTCTATAATTTCTTTCAATACTAGGATATGGTCTATTGCACTTAAACCACTTGCACTTTTGATTGGTTAAAATCAAAAATTCACTGCAAATGAGTTGTAATTGCCTTGATAAAGATTTAATATAAAATTGATAGGTCTATAATTTCTCATATTTTATTACCTTTTTTAAATATCAATATTATTACTGCATTCTTTGAATCACCAAATGCATCTTATCATTTAAACATTTTATATATAATTTTACTGTCAGTTTTTCTATTTCTTCACTTACTTTTTATAAGATATCAATAATAATTTATTATTTTACTGAGCTTTTTTCTTTTTCATTGATTTAATTGCATGTCTCATTTCTGTATTTAAAATGCTATGCAATGCAGAAGATTAAACCACTAAAAATCACATGATCACCATTTTGCATCTATTATTTACTCTGGCTTGCACTGAGTGGCACTACTGTATGGAGAGTTTTGCCTTTGTGCAATGCAGAAAATGTAATAATTATAGAGAATACTTTGGATTTTTTTTTCAATTGTACAATTCTTTATAAAACTCTTCCATATATTTCTTGATGTCCTCTCTCTCTCTTTTTACAAATATTTTCATTTTAATCTTCTTGTTGCAGAAATAAGATTCCTACCAATACCAAGATGTTTTATAATTTTGAGATTTTTATTTTCTTCTATAGCTTTCTTTGCTAATTCATAATTATATTTTAATATATTATTATTAACCCTTATTCACAACATTTTATAAAACTCTAGATATTCAATTCTTTTTAATATATTCCTTCTTTTCATCATATATTATATTGTCTCAATAAAAAATTTACTGGTAATTTGTGATGTTTTGTACCAACTATCTTTATTGCAGTTTTAAGTGGTATATCAATTATTCTCCTATTGATTTTATTCAAATCTGATTCATCTTCAAAATCGCTTAATAATTTACAGTGATCTGCAAGTTGTAATATAAAATCATTGAGTGTTTCTGAAGATTAGGATTATCAATTGTTCGTCTGATTTTCTTAATAGCTTTTGACTCTCTAGTTTTGAGTTCATACATTACTTATACCTCACTAAGTGATAATCACTTCTTGTACTGATTCCATTAAAAACATTATACTCTTGAAATATATATTTACTATTAATTAAAATACAATCCAATTCTTCTATACCTTCATTACTAAACAACAAGTGATTATTTTTTTAAAAAATTGCTAGTTTTAAGCTGGATCATATGGACAAAACATATTTGTGCTTTTTTTTTAAAAAAAAAAAATCAAATTTGCTTTTATTTAAAAGTGACCTATTTTATTTGTACTGAAATACAGGCAGCAATATTTGTAGGTTTAAGGTTTAGAAATATATATCTTCTCAAAAGTTCGAAGTTCAATGTAAGCAATTGAACTCCCAATGACAGTATATTAATAATAGATTTATATATTAAAATTTTCTTATCCTCTTGTCATATACACTTTAATGCAATCTTTTTTTATATATTTCCTTCTTTATTTTACTTACTATTTCGACTGTTCTGCAGTCTTCATAACAGCTACAACATTTAAACATATAGTCATATACCCATCATCATCATCATCATCAACCATTATCAATCCACTGCAAGATGAAGGTCTCTCCAAGTTCAATCCATCTTTTCCTATTTTTAGCTTCTCTTCTCCACCTCACCACTGCACACTTTCTTATTTCATCCATCCATCTCACATGTGGTCTTTTTCTGGGTCTTTTACAATCTCTTGGAATCCAGTTTAAAATTTCATTTGTCCATCTATTATCATCTCTTCTAACAATATGTCTAGCCCAACTCCACTTCAGTCTTTTAATTTTTTCAATGAGGTCAGTAACACCTGTTTGTTCTCTTACCCATACATTGCGTTTTCAATCCTTCTTGTTACTCCCAACATGCATCTCTCCATACTTCTTTAACTGGTCTGAAGTCTCTATATTGCTCTTTTATTAAGTGTCCAAATCTCAGATCCATAAGTAAGAACTGGCAAAACACATTTATTAAAAACATTCCTTTTCAAACACATAGGCATATTTCCTTTTAGTATCAAGTTATTTCTACCAAAAGCACTCCAACCAAGTTTAATTCTATGATTGATTTAATCCATTATGTTTCCATCTGTATTAACAATCTGACGAAGGTATTTGTAACTGTTAACTTCTTCTAACTCATCATAATCAATCTTTATTTTTATATTTTGAGAAAATCTATTAAACATTACTTTAGTCTAAATAAATAATCAATCAAACAAGATTGAAATAAACAACTATTAATAAGTATAATTAAATGTTTATCAAACCAGCTTTCATCTCCATTGAGACCTTCTCAAGATATTATAGTAATGTGTTTGTGACAACATTATGGACAAATAAATTATATTGGATATTTGACCATCATAGTGATTACTTTAGTCTTTTTAACATCTATCTTTAGTCCTACTTTCCTACTTTCATCTGATAACTCCTGCAACATTTCCTGTAGCTTTAAAGCATTATTTGCAAAAACAACTACATCATCTGCAAAATCTAAATGACTTAAATAATCTCCATTTAATTTCACTCCTTTAGCTTCCCATTTTAATCCACAAAATACTTCTTGCAATACTGCTGTAAAAAGTTTTGGAGATATGCAGTCACCCTGTCTTACACACTTTTCAATGTTGATTTTCCTACTATCATTATGTAATCTAATTGTTGCTGTTGCATTTTTATAAATATTTTTAAAAATATGACAATATCCTGGATCTACACCTTGATGATCCAATGCTTTAATCACTGAAGAAGTGTTTATAGAATCAAATGACTTTTCATAGTCTACAAATCCTAAACATAATGGCAACTTATATTCATTTGTCCTTTCTATAATTTCTCTCAATACCTGGATATGATCTACTGTACTAAAACCACTTTTAAATCCAGCTTGTTCTTTTGGTTGGTGGAAATCCAGTGTTTTCTGTAGACGAGTTGTAATTATCTTAGTAAAATTTTTGTATAAAACTGATAAAAGACTGATAGGTCTGTAATTTCTAATATCTTCTTTATCACCTTTTTTAAATATTAATATTAATATTGCATTCTTCCAATCATCTGGTACATCTTTATCATTTAGACATTTGGTATATAACTTTGCTAAAAAAAATTCTATTTCTTCCCCTGCTTCTTTTAATATATCAATTATAATTCCATCATTATCTGGAGCCTTCCCTTTCTTCATAAATTTAATTGCATGTCTCACTTCCTCATTCAAAATTCTGGGCATTTTTGGAAGATATAATAGATATAGGAGGCACTTGTTTTTTATTACTATATAATTCTTGATAGAAGTCTTCTACACATTTCCTGATGTCATCTCTCTTTTTAGTAATAATTCCATCTTTTTTTCTTATTGCAGATATAAATTTCCTACCAATACCAAAATGTTGTTTTACACTCTTTAGACTTTTATTCTCTTCTACAGATTTCCTTACTAGTTCACAATTATACTTATATCATTTTCAACTCTTTTCCACACCATTTTACAAAATTCGAGATATTCAATCTTTTTTAATGCATCATTGTTGTATATCCTCATATTCCTTCTTTTCTTCATAAATTCTCTAGTCTCAGTAAATTTTATTGGTCAATTGCTGCTTTTTTCTACCAGCTATTTTTGTTGCAGTTTTTAAAAGTGTATCGCTTATTTTCCTATTAATGTCATTCAAATCTGAATCATGTTCAAAATCTACTAATACTTGAAACCGATTTGTAAGTTCTAATTTAAATTCATTAGAATGTTCCTGAAGATTAGGAATATCAACTGTAAATATTGTTTTTCTTAATAATTTTTGTCTCTCTAGTTTTGCATTAACATGTATCTTACATCTTACTAATCGATGATCACTTCCTGTGTTAAATTTATTAAGAACATTACAATCTTGAAATATGTATTTTCTGTTAGTCAAAATATAATCCAATTCTGCTGTACTTTCATTTGGATGCTTCCATGTCCATTTCCTTTTAACATTTTTTTCAAAAAAAGAATTCATAATATAAAGTTTTTCTTTGTCTGCAAACTCCACAAGTCTATGTCCTCTCTCATTCCTATTACCATAACCAAAATTACCTACAGCATTTTCATCTTTCATTTGTTTACCAATTCTAGCATTAAAGTCTCCCATAACAATTTTAAAATGTTGTTTACTCTGATCAAAAGCCTTTTGTACATCCATATAAAAATCTTCTACTACTTCATCACTATGAGAACTTGTTGGGGCATAAACCTGAATTATCTGCATTTGGTATCTGCTATTAAGTTGTAAAACTAATCTTGCCATTCTGTCTGATACACCATTAATCTCCACAATGTTATTCTTCCATTTTTTTATTTATAATGAATCCTACTTCACTTGTATTTCCAATATTTGTGCCTTTATAATAGAGTATATGCCCACTTTTTAAATCAATCGTTTCTTCATCTTTTCTTCTAACTTCACAAAGTCCAATAATGTCTCATTTAATATAAGACAGTTTTTCTTCTAACTCTTGCAATCTTCCTTCACTTGAAAGTGATCTGCAGTTGTAAGTACCTAAATAAAAAGTTGTCATCAAATGTCAACCTGAGTCCGCATTCAGGGGATTCTTAGCACCCTCTGCCTTTGGCCATCAACCACTGCCTTGGTTTGTGCCTTTACAACCTCCTGGGAATAAGGGCTATGATTTATTTTTGTCTGTCATGATTATGTATATTGGAAAAAAAATCTTAAACTTGGAGATAAAAAGCCAATAAACTCACCACGGTGGCTAATGCGTGTTGGTGAGCAGCCTATCCATGTTCGTATACTATATGAATAATCACATAGTAATAGCAGCTGCAATGACAAGAACATATGTTGTGGACATTAGGAATTTTCCCTGCTCAGTTCCTTTAAGGCCTCCAAGAGGAATCAAAGAATCTCCTTTCAGTTAGTAGCAAACTCCTTTCTGCAACCCATATACCCATACAACCATTAATTTATACATATTAATATATTTATCTTTAACTCTATAACTTTGTTTCTTTTATTTCTTACTTATATTTTCTTATTATTTCTTTATTTTATTTTTATTTTCATTTTATTCTTATTTTTTTCTTTTATTCTAGCTTATCTATCATTCCACATTTATTCTTTAATACATTACTATAACCTTTCCATTTTATTCTTATATATATTTATTATCTAATTTCTTTTATTATCTTCTATTATTTTGTATATTTGTTCCTTTATTAATAATTCCTATTTTATTTCTATTCTTATCTTTATTTTATTTTTTCTATTCTCATTTTTTATTTTCATTTTATTTACCTCTCTATAAATTTCACTTCTCTTTCTACAACTGTAACTGAATTTTTTAAAAATTTAATAATAAATTTAATATTACTTGTTGCCTATATATAGCTGGCTGAATATTTTATATAACTAAAATAGGGATTATTCAAAGTTATTAATAATATTTTTATCACAATTTATCAGTGAAAAATATTAAATCTATCATTTATATACTCTTTTATACTATCATTGGGAGTTTATTGGTTACTGTGAGACTTTCAAGATGTAATATGAACTTTTAAGATATAATATTTTTAAATATCAAGCATATAAAAATTACAATTGTATTTTGAGTATAAATAAAATCTCTTTTCTAAAATAAAAATGAATTCATTCTACATTTTCTTAAAAAGTAAATGAAAAAGAACTGATATACTAGCCTCACCTAAGGCTGGCATTTAAAAAAAATTCTTGCTGCTTAATAATAGCTTACTTCCAGATCACTTTCTTTAATTAAAGAATGAATTATTCAAAATTATTTTTAATATTTACACATAATTTATTTGTAAAAAAAAAAATTAATATACTCTCATGGAAGTTTATTCATTTCAGTTAGAATTTTTAGAAGACTATAAAATGAAAGTGAATTCAAACTCAAGTATAGATAGACTGTGTTATTGTGACATAACCGGCATTTCCAGAAAATAAAATTATCATTAACCTAAACTTTCAGACAAATATAATTGACTCTCTCTCTCTTATCTTTATATATATATATATAATAAAAAACACACAATTACTTGTCTACAAAACTGCTTTAATATTTCAACCAGCAGACTGGTTTTCATCAGAAAGCACAACAAAAAAATATTAAAACAGCTTTATAGAAAAGTAATTGTGTTTTTTATTAGTATTTTTATATTTTTTATTTTTTCTTGAGTTAGTTCATATATTTATATATATATAGAAAATGGTCGTTAAGTAGTTTATAGTTTCCTCAATTTCTGGATAGTAAAGATTTGAATACTTTTCCATTCTTGTGTTACTTCCAGTGCAAGAATAGTTAAATATCCATTCACTGACCAATATTAGATTGTTATCTGGATTGTCTGTGTTGTGACTTCTTAAAAAAAAATCCCAAATTTACTGAAAAAATGTTCAACTTCTACTGGCTTGAATTTGAACTCAGTTCTGAGACATATACATTCGCACACTTAAATAGCATTTATGACTAAATCAAAATAATGCACTTAATTGTTAAAACATGATGACTCACAGATAAGATAGCCTACTGCAAGACTAAGTATTTTATGTATTTTTTTACGATAAAACAGTAAAAAAAAAGTCAATACTCAATATGGGCTCATGAGGATTTGTCATTTTACTTTCTTTAGAATAGACTCTATTCACCTTCACACCTCTCTTCCCACACTAATTAGAAGGTTAGTGGGTAGTTAAAATAAAAAGATGGAATATGTATATTAAAAAAACAAAAACACAGATAACTAAAGCAAAACTCTCCATACAGTACTGTATGGAGAGTTTTGCCTTTGTTTACAACAATTATGTGCTAATATAGAGATAGTGATCATGTGATGTTTAATGGTTTAACATAGATAACTACTGTACTCTTCTTTGTAAGCCTTTTTTTACAAATTTTCTTGCAAGTCTATTAAAATTGCAAAAATGCTAGAGTAATATATTAAAATAAATAAGTAAACCATAATCAAATGTGTATACACAGTATACTCACACATTTTTAGAAATAAGCAAAAATAAATGATGCGTTTCTTTGCGAAAGAATTCACTTTATAAAAATAAATTTTCTAGGAAAAAATACCAAAAAAAAAAAAACAATTTACAACGTGCTCCGTTGTTCGGATGCGTGATTTAGAGTAGGAGTGACGAAGCGTACTCCGGAGCGCAAAGGACTGGGTTCCATTCCGTCACTTTTGAAGCATAAACTTTTTATGAACTTCCCATTAAAACCGCATTCGATTATCTATTTATTTATTCGACAGTAATACACAAATCTAATGTAATAAAATAAAAATTAATAAAGTTGTTTGAATTTTTCTGTAGAAAATCAAAATAAACAGACGCTAATATTTATAAATAATTGACAATTGCACAAATTTTTATTATATAAGTCATTAACGATTATTCATTAAGCGAATTTGATCTAGGATGTCTAATACATTTTAAGATTTAATATAAAACTAAAAATTGCATCTAAATATAGTATATACAGCAAGCAAATATTTAATTTTTTTTTAAAACCAAAGAGGTAATATGTGACATTTTATAATCCACAATCTAATAAGTTTCGCTAGAAAGTCGTATAAACCTCTCCGAAACGAAATAAAATTATTCACCATAATTTATTACTAAGACTCGGGAATGGCAAATTAAATAGTAAAAAATAAACATTACTTTTATTAAAATTTCCGGTTATAGATGTATATTTCATTGATTGCTTAGGCATCCGAGTATCTACCTACGAATTATATCTTACATGTGTGAATATAAGTGCGTGTTAGTATGCTAATTATTTTATTAAATTATTATTAAAAACACGCAACTGCCGCACATTAATGTTCATTGAGTTTAGACCTGCACATGCGCACAAAACTTTTTATAAGGATGTGCACCATATAATATTAATTTTTTCTCAAGATTATTGTCTAAACTTGAGAAACCAGTTTTATTTAACGCTGATTTCCATTATTAGTACTGTGTAATTTTTATTTCTCACCGTTTAAATAAAAAATAATAAGCGAATGATAATGTTATAAACTTTTATTTTGGTTTTAAACGAAAGCGTTTTAATGCCTTCAGAAAAGAATATACTTCCAACCGAGGATACATCCGAATCTGAGAAAAGGCCTCGAGCTTTGTCGTCTAGGATAAAACGAAGCATAGT
Organism: Epiperipatus broadwayi; assembly: GCA_028023455.1. Lineage (NCBI taxonomy): Eukaryota > Metazoa > Onychophora > Udeonychophora > Euonychophora > Peripatidae > Epiperipatus > Epiperipatus broadwayi. Next base: position 288,401 of record JAQFVV010012447.1, read on the forward strand.
TCGTACCCTTTCTATACCTACAGTTAATCGCGGAGGTTATTTTGATGTTGATTCTAATTTGCAAGAAACGGAGAATGGGTATAATAACGAAGCCTTTGAAGACAGTAGCGAACAATTGACAGGTGAAGATCGCGACTGTGTCATTGATGTAGTTATTGTAGATCCAATAGATTGGTTTCAAATGAAATTCTTAGAATGGAGTCCAGGAGGGGTCCTCACTCTCAGAGATTTTCGTGCCATGAATTCTGATTTAGAGGTACAGTTTTTTTTTTATTATTCCTGTTCTATTATCTTTCTTTTTTTTTTTTTTACTGTTTTATTAAACTCATTTTATAGTACTGTAATCAAATAAATTAAAACCGCAAATACTTTTCGCAATTATTTTTCAACACTTTGTTTGATTATATATATATATGCTATTCTAGACAGAAATGGATTCGAATCCATAAAGTCTTCTGATTTATATATTTATTACTTTAAATTTTTAATATAGTAAAACAACTTTTAATACACCACTGCAGGATAAAGCCCTTCACCACAGACTTCTAGTAAATAATAAATGATGATTATAAAGATTTTCCATTTTTGATTTATTTTTTTAACTATCAACTTAATGACTAATTTAGGATGAGTAACTAAATGTCCATTAGATTTTTACTTCAAAGAAATATCCTAGGCTTTTTGGAATCTGAAAAAAATTTCAAATCTTAAATAGCTCGAATTCAAATCCTATATCATGGATATTGTATAGGGATGCATTTTTATTACACCAGAAGGTTTTCTTTTCTAATATATTTAATAAAAATTCAACCTATTAAATTCATTGAAATTATTAGTCACTAGCAATATAACAGAGCAACATAATAATGTTAATATAAACACAATATGAAGTTTTATATATTTTAAAACTCTACACAAGTGAATATAAGTAGTATACTCTTCCATATACTTTAAAAAATATCAAGCTTAATAATAATTTGTAAAGCGCACTTGATTAGAGAACTCATTTACATTTTTTTAGCCATTAACATTAATATATCATAATAACTAAATATCAGTCAAATCAGAATAATTTTATAACAAGATAATTTATATGCAAAGAGAATTTGAATTTCACCAGCTATATAGAATTAATATACTGTTTATATGTACTAATAACTTTTATTAGTCATTCATTATCTTAGAGATTATCCAATAATGAATAATATTTCTGTAGCATAATTTTCACTACACCACTCTCACGCAAGATAAGGACTGCTGTCTATCCATTTTTAATACCTTGTGGAGGGGTGCAATCATAAGCATATGATCCAAAACATGATCTCTAAATGCACATTTTGTGCTGAACCAGCTTATATATATTTAATAAGCGTTTGTGCGATTTAAAATATATATTAATCATAAGTTAAAAGCGTAAATAAATCGAATCATAGTATAAAATTCCAGAATTATGAAATTTCGTAATTTACGTTTTGGAAATATTAACCTTGTTCTTAATTTACTTTTTCTATATATTCACTTTGTATTATTAATCGTATTGAATTGTTACAAAAAGAAAATTTATAAATAAATAAAGCTATGTATTTCCGTTTGCTATCAATTCAGTATATTAGTTTGTTTACATTATTTGATCGATTTCAAATGATCTCGTTCATCACGAAATAAAGCATCCGTCATTTTGAGGAAGTTAAAATTTCATTCATATTATCAATTTAAAGTCAGACTTTCACACGACCTTCAACCATCCATGCTATCTCATACCGCTGATACCCTTGATCACATACATGTCGAAAAGATAAATAATCACCAATACACGTATTTCGTGCTAAACCAGCACTCGTCAGTTGATCCAGATTATCATCTCCACCCATATATACAATCAAAGTGCAGCTTATATTAAGATAGCCAATCTTCATACTTTAATGAACAGGCTTCAAAACATTTCATCCTACAACTCTTCAGCCATCCATTTCATTGAAAATCTGATAATAGAATGCTCAAAGCCTACCTCAGTGCCAAGTTCCTCATCTTACCCATGTTGACCACAAGTCACTCTGACCCCTCATGTACAGGACATAATCCATTTACATACATAAGCGAGGGATCGCAGACCTTACAGCTGTAAAAAAAAAAATCATATTGCAAAATAAAGTGATGTAAGATCTGCCCATCCCTCATATATGTATGTAAATGGACTTATCCTGTACATGAGGGGTCAGAGTGACTTGTGGTAACATGGGTAGGATGAGAAGGTTGGCATTAAGGTGGGCTTTGAGCATTCCATTATCAGATTTTCAATGAAAATGGATAGCTGAAGAGTTGTGTGATGGAGTGGTTTAAAGTTTGTCCATTAAAGTATGAAGACTGACTATTTTCATATAAACTGAGCTTTGATTGTATATATGAGTGGAGATGTTATTCTGGACCAACTGATGAGTGCTGGTTTAGCACAAATTACTTATATTGGTGATTATTTTTTTTTTCAACATGTATGTGATCAAGTGTATTAATGGTATGAGATAGCATGGATGTTTGTGGGTCAGGTGAAAGTCTTAGTTCAAACCCCCTATATATTACATATATAAGTGCAGGTATGAAAAACTTATACTGTAGAAAAAATTCATATTATCAATTTAAAATAAATATTACATACCTAAAACTATATTGTTTTCTAATTATAACTAATTTTCATGATAATGGTTGATTGGAACATTCTTATTGAATGTGATCACAACATGCATTAATAAATTGATAAGGCTTATTATAATTTAATATATATCTTTGAGATCGGTGTGTGTAATCATCATCATCATTATCTTTCAAAGAACTTTTATTATATACAACTTTGGTTACAATTACAGATTTGTCCACACACCATTGAACAAAACAGTACTGAGTGATAGCATTTGATTGATATTATAAACAGCATGAATCAGAGAACAAATGAAAATTACAGAAAAAAAACATTCCACAATCATATAATTGAATATTTTTTTACATTGAATAATAATCACATGGTTCACAAGTTTTACTAGAAAATCTGATATTGTTTGTTGTGACTGTTCTATATTATTTCTCATGATTTATATCCTTTCAGAAATCATTGCATCTTGTTAAACATTCGCATATGTAAATTAAGACTCACGTATTTGTATATAGACCTTATTCAGCATTTTTTAAAATCTCTTTGACGTGTTGTTTCTGTTTTGTTAGTAAAAATATTTGGATATCTAGGTTTATTATTGTCTATAAGAGTACATCTGATACACCATAAATTAAAAAGGGTGAAAGTGCTGGGATGAAATGGTGGTTGTAATTATTAGCAAATGATCCTATAAGGCTGTTGATATTTTCCTTTTGTTGCAGAATATTACTGAGATCTTCGTTCTAATTTTTCAATACCCAGACATTCAAAAAAATGTGTGGTTGTGTGTGTCAATCTCTTTGTGACAAAAATTACACTGAAGGTGAATATTATATATTATAGGTGGGATTCTAAGTTTAGTTTTATTAAGAAGTTAAAATATTTTTGTTCTAGTGATCAGAATCTAAATTTGGACACAATTGTTTGTTCATGATGTTTAATATGGATTTTATTTTGTATTGGTGAAGGAAAAAGTTAAACAGAGCAATGAGTTCACTCCTCAGTATTTATATTTATTGGAGGGGGTGGGGCAAGGTAAAAAAAGGTTTTGAATAGATCATAGTGTTTTTAAATGATGTTTTCAATATTTTTGATTTGAGGGTGGTCAGTCAATGGATCTATAGATTCTAGAAGGTCTTAGAGCACACGATGAGGTTATGTTAAGTGTTCTTTGTATTTTAAATATGCATATATTATGCAGTCTTCATCCAATGTGAGCAAGTAAATTTTGTAAATGTTTAAATGAGATGGCTGCTGTACATTTTCCTCACAGACATTTTCTTCATAGTGAATAAATGTGGTTGTTGTTTTTGTTATTATTATCATCATCATCATCATCATCGTGTTTGTATATTTTCATTTATATTTATTGAACTATGCTTGCAATTACTATTTAATTACTATTAATATATATTTATTTTAGTTTGTACTAACTATACTATTTAATTAATATGAATAAATATTTCAGTTTTATATAAATGTTAATATGAGCACAGTCTATTTTTTTGTATACACACATTTATATATATATATATATTAAGTTTGCAATCTTTTGTGCTGTTTGATTACTACATAATGCCATTTTTTAAATGTACATTGAAATAAATTCGTCATTGATTGATTAAATTTTCTTTGTAAAATCTTTTAATTAATAAGGTTTTTGTTTTTTTGTCAAATATGTTATTTTTGAACACCACCATTTTTATATATATTTCTTTCTGATAAAAACCAGTCCTCTGGTTGAAATATTAATTTTATGCACAAGTAAATTTTTTTCAATATTTTATTATTTTTTTGTATATATTTTTGTTAGTTAGTTTATATATATATATATATATATATATATATTGTACCATTTATTTATATATGGTACAAATATATTGGCATTTGGTAAAAACTAAGAAAAAGTAAATTTAGCGATCTTATTAAAAAGATGCAATTAAAATTTTTTTTAGTTTGTATAATTTTTTTTTTAAAACATACAATGAAAGTTAAATTTTTTATCCATATTTTTTTTATCTAATTAAAAATAAAAGTAAAATTTGGAAAGAACAAATGACACACAAATTACTAATCCAGATAAGATAAAAGAAAAATCTCTTTAGCTAATTAAAGATGGCAGAATTATGCTAAAAAAATATAAAGACTTTTGTAACTGAAAAATATAAAAGAATGCACAGGATTATCAACGTGTATTTTTGACAAAAACAAAAGTTATGAGCAGAAGTCTGAAAACTGGACTCTAGTATAAAAAGGAAGAGACTGGTTAGATCAAGGTCTTGGATTGTCTGTTTTTCTTTTGGCTAGTCCTGGATTACGGAATCCAGGACCACTCTACAATGAAATAATTCTTCATGCAGAAGTAGACTGAAGCTTTTGACATTCATCATGAAGACTGTCAAACCCAGAAAAGCTTTCATGACTAGTCTTTAGAACCAAGACCAAGAAGAAGTTAAAACTAATGTCCACAAGCTCATTCTAACTCAGAAAAAAGTTATGCATAGTAATCTACAATCTTTGTGAACTCACCAAACTTATCGGTAATCTAAGATTAACTTTTCTCGATTGTGACTTAAAGTTTGCAAACAATTCTTTAAAAAAAAGTTTAAAATAATCCCGATAGAGACTGTAATTTTATTATTCAAAAGACTCTTGTTTACCAAAAACTTTAATTGTTTAACTGTTATTTTTATTCATGCATTCATGTCTGGATTAGCATGTGTTCTTTCCAGTTTTATTTAATTAGTAATTTATCTTTAAACATTTTAATTTGTTAGAATAAAAATATTTATTTCTAATATCAACTTTTCATTGTATGTTATTGATGATTATTATTAAATTTATTAATATTAGTTTAGTAAGATTTGAAAATATAATTTACCTTTGCCAATATGTGTTGACTAAGCTCCAGGAATAATAATATCTAGAAAATAACCCTAGTTATGGTAAAATATGATACCAATTCTTTTAAAAGCATTTTTTTTAATTTTCGAGACATGATGCGATGGATTTCAGCGGATTCGTATATGAATCCTTGTGCCCTTATAAGAGAAGTAAAAGCTGATTCCGCCGATAGCGTAAATCATAACAATTACTAGGTAGAGTTGATCAGGAAATATATATAGTTATGTTTTTAGAAATAGGAATGCAACTTTTTTCTTTTTCCATAACTTGATCAACTCATGCAGTTTATTGCATACAGAGACCTAGCAAAACATGGAAAACATTATGATATATATATTGTAATCTTTTGATTGGTTATCCATGGGAAGAATAGCATATAAAATGTAAATTATAGCTCCAAAATTTTAAATTTATGAATTAAAATAATAATAATAATTTAAACTTTGGTATAATAGGAATAAATGATTTACTTTAAATAGAAACAGAAAAATCTTCAATTTAAAAGTTGTATAAGTTGATTTAGAATATTAACAAATGGGAGTTTAGTACGTAGTTTTCTGACATCACTTTATTCTGGGGGTTTTTAAGAAAAGAAATATAGCAGCAGATGATCAGAAAAGAGATTCAAGAAAAATTATAACGTAGATAGCAGTCTCAATTTATTTTCTCCATAAAAAAGTTATAAAAATTAAAATATTTAAAGTCTTAAGCAGTAAAAATTGTATTCACAAAGCTATGTAAGGATATGAAATATTATAAAGTAATTATAAACACCATGGAGTAAGTTAAATTAATCTTCATTGCAAAACCAACTGCCAATCCTGATAATCCACTTATAGCAAAATAATACTCAAGAAGTTGAACAATCAAAGTTGTTGTTTTAATTTTGTTTAGGATAACCATGAAAAATGAAAGATGGCATTGCTTCAAAGAGAAACTTAACTGCATTCACGTAAGAAAGTATTTGTTTGTCTATGTTAAGTTATGTGTTTTTGCTAATTATAGATTAAAAAGGAGAAACCAATCAAAAATTTCCCAGAAAAAAAATTTTAAAGCTTATAAATATACTTTATTGAATGTTAAAAATAATTAATTAGTGAGAGTGATAAGTTTAAGAAAATTAATCTCCATTTGAATTGAACAATTGATATTTAAGAAATAGTTGACAAAACATAGAAGAAAATATCAAGCTTCTACTTAAGAAAAAAAAATGAATTAAGATTTTTTATATTCAAAGAAAAGATAAACTTTTATTACAGGACTTTAATAACAGAGCATGAAACCGGGAAGGATAAATTCACTGTCTGTGTAACTTGTAATATGAGATGATGGTCATAAAATGATTTACTTCAAGCCAGAGAATTAAAAACAAATTTATCAGATATATGTTTAAAAATTTTCCAAGTCTAATAAATAATAGAAGGAAAGAAATGCTGAAGTAAAATTACTGAAATCTTAATTAAATTTGTTTTAAAGTGAGCATTGAAAATATATAAATAATGTACAGATCTTTTGAGAAACTTTATAAAATGCTTTTGTAGTGTTTTTTTTTAAGAGCAGAATTATGCACACAGACCTACAAACTAGCCAGGAAGGAATGATGCATCCAATTCAGAACTTTTGTCCTGTTAATTGTGCTTGTGTGTCCAATGTTTTGTTTATTATGCATGTATTTTACCAATATGAAGAGAGAAGAAATGCCCAAGCTGGTGAGGAATGATAAAAGTCTACAGGGTAACCATGGTAATATTAAACTAAAAAAAAATTTGAAATGAGTTTTTTTTTTTAAAAAAAAACAAAGTGCAAAGGATTTTAATTTTAAATTTATTAGTAATAATTTTTTTGTTTGATATGAAGTAAAATACTTTCATATTAGTGATTTAAAAAATTTATGTTTGCAATCTTGTATATAATGTTAAAAGTATGCTTAAATATAGGAAGAGAGTACCCAAGAGTTATAATGTGAGTGTGTATGTGTGTGGAATATAATGTTTAAGTTGTATATTCTGAGCCAGTATAAATTTTTAGAAAATTAAGTATGATAACATACATTAAAAGGTATCTCAAAGTTATTATTGTTAAATGTATTTAACAAAGAAGAATGAACTAGTAATCATAAATAAAATCTGATAGGATTCTTGGAAAAGTATAATAAATATATTATAAAATGTAATATTGATGAGAGCAAGAATGAGTGATGCTCTCATTTATTAAAAGAAAACATTCGATTAATAATAATATTAGAAATGGATTATTTGTTTTGTGGTATGATGGCAAGTATAGATAGGAGTATATTTCATGAGAAAATTATATTATATTATTGGTATAGAATTGGTAGAATATTAGATACTGAATACACTGCAGGAGAAGATGAGTTAAAATTTCAGGATAGGATATGTAAAATAGTGTCCTGATGAAATGATGAAGGGTTAAGTGGGATTAATCTTTGTGATAATCAGATAGTTAATAAAAAAAGATAGGAGGATTTTCAGCAAAGAAATGATTGTGGTACATACTCTAAGTGCTTATTAAGGAAGCCAGGATAGAATTGGGATAAGTTCATTAAGAAAGTGATTACCTACCAAAATATGACACATTATAAATAAAGGAAATCTCCATTCCTCCATTAGGATAGTAATTAATAAAATCAGTGGCTCATCTCTCTAAAGTTATAGTAAATACTAATATAGTCTGCATTGAAGATAGATACAATATTTTAAAGGATTGCATGTGTTTTCTTCTTAAGCCCAGATAGAGTGGTCTGTAGATAGTAGAATCATGTATGGAACAAAGAACCTATGTAGTTGGATAAAACTTTAATAAATGACCAAATAAATAAGAACAACTGAGATCTAAGAACAATATACAACATGAGTATGAGAGAGAGAATGAATGGATTAAATGAATTTCATCATGTATTAAAGAATACTAACTTTATTATTCATTTTAAATACATCATAAATATTGTCTTTATTTTTTTTTGTTACTTATCACATCAGTAATAACTTTATTAATACGATTGGAGTGTAAGATTTTAAACCCATTTTTTAATATTAAATATAATTTACTACTACAAGATTATTAATGTATTGGAGGTTGTAAAACGTCACACAATATGGAAAATGACTGACAATCTCAGATAATTCATGATTGCAAATATATCAGATTAGTATGAAAGCATACATAATGATAAAATAATAAATTGATAATTTTAAAAGAACTAAATATAACTATGGGAAGGATAAAGTGGATATTATAATCACTACATTTATTTGTAAAGAACGTAAATAAGTTATTATCAATGTATAAATAATTTCATACTTATTAATTTTATATCATTATTAATGAAGTATTTAACCTAATGTGCATGTGTTTTGTTGTTTATTAGTATTGTTGTAAATAAAAGACCATATTGATTTAACTTAATAGTACTGTTTTCATTGTGTTTGAGAGTCATTTCCATCACAAGGTCACATCAATAAAGCACATTATCCACATAGAATGATACGGATCATATTTTGATTACATGCTTTATTTGAGGAGTTATGTTTAATATTTTATAATTAATATACTAACTCTCAACTGCTTGTAAATAATAACTATACCAAAAGAGAGCATGGTACTTCAGATTGATATGGGATATAAAAGAATCCTGAAGAACCCTGTAAAAAAATACTATTCCATATTACCAAATGGAGAGCATACAATAGAAATTAGTAGTATGTTAAAAGTCACATCCTGAGATTCTAATCTTATTGAAAAATATATTATATCATAAATTTAAAGTAATATCTTACTTCAGAGTGCAAGTTACTGACCAATATGTTTTAAGGTCTGTGGTTCAGAAGGATTTGATCACAGCAAGTGAATGCTGATTAATTATGAGATGTATTTCAGTGAACTAAGTTTGTAGATAATAATGGCATAATAAAACTTTGATTATAACAAAATGAGCATTCTAGAGTAATTATTATTGGTATAAGTATGAGAACCAATTATATGAAAGTAGATTCAGTTATAGAAATGAGATTAATGAGTGGATAGCCATTGTTGATTTCCATGCCTCATTATTATTAAAGTTAAATTATTTTTTTATATGAAACTAATTGTAGTTTGTAACAGAAATGATTTTGAAATGATTGGATCCCAGTAAAATCCCTCTTGTGATTTAACTATTTCACTATTAATCAAATTAATCATAATATATTGTCGAATAGAATACTTATGATCCCTGAGATAGCCATAGGGTAGCATTAATTAGTTTAGGTTAAGGTAATTGTGTTCATGTTATTAAGATTCTTGAATTATAGAAGGATAGTTTAAATCCTTATTAAAACTAGAATATTAGGTTAGTCATTGCTTGTTGCTGGAGTTGTCCCGATAATTATAATTGTATAGTAGCAAGAGAATTTCCACAATAGTAATATCATTGTGGAGTGTGATCTATACTTCCCAATGTTAAAATCTCACTGTTGTAACTGTCCTTTGAGTCTATCCTATAAATTTTATGTGTAGCAAATTTCAAGCTCCATAAAGAATCTTATACTTTATAGTTGTGATAATGTATTGTTTAGTATTGAGCTAGTATGGTAGATAATAAAAGAGTAGGTAAGGTAGAGGTAGTTAGAAGAACTGGGTGCCGAAGGTTACAATATATATATATATATATATATATATATATATATGTATATATATATATATATATAACAGACATTTTTATATATATAGTTTGCATATACAATTTGAGGTTTTAGCATAAAAAAGTTAAAAAAATAATAATATTATTAATAATAAATTGGAAGAATACATTGTATATATAATAATAAAAATAATAAATATAATGGTAATCAGCTATTATATACAGTCTTACAATCTGCAGAATTACTTTTTCTTAACCTATCTCAACTGCCATTAATTTAATGTTAAGGAATAGCCAAAAGTACTTCTTCAGATTGAAAGACTGTATATAATACTTAATTACCATTATATTTATTATTTTTATTGTTATTACAATAGTTTTTTAATTAACTTATTGGAAACTTAATGGATGAAATTAATCATAAAATTAAACTTGTTTGAATGCTTTTGGTAGAAATAACTTAATATTAAAAAGAAATATGCCTATGTCTTTGAAAAAGGTTTTTAAGAAATGTGTTACCAGTTCTTACTTATGGTTCTGAGACTTGGACATTTAACAAAAAAGCAATATAGAAACTTTTCCCATTCAAGAAGGTATGGAGAGATGCATGTTAGGAGTAATAAGAAGAGATCAAAAATAAAATATATGGGTGAGATAACAAATGGGTGTTACTAACATCATTTAAAGAATTAAGAGATTGAAATGGAATTGGGCTGGACATATTTCTAGAAGAAATGATGATAGATGGACAGTTGAAATAGTAAACTGGATTCCAAGAGATTGTAAAAGACCTAGAAAGAGACTGCATGTAAGATGGATGGATGGATAAATAAGATAGTGTGTTGTGGAAAAGAGAAGCTAGATATTGGAGAAGATGGATTAAACTTGGAGAAACCATTCCTGCAGTGCATCAATAATAGTTGAAAATGTTGATATATATATATATATATATATATATATATATATATATATATATATATATATATATATATATATATATATATATATATATATATATATATATATATATCAACATTACAAGCATAAAGCTAAACTAATTAATAAATAATAAAATTACCCAAATCCGAAATTCAATCAGACTAGCCAAGAAAGATAATTAGAACACAACCAAAGATTTCACTGCTATAAGCAGACTTCTCAAGTATAAAGAACTATAAAAAACTACACTATATATATATATATATATTAGTTACTACCCACAAATCCATTTACTTCCCATCCACTCTTAATATTAAAAGAACTCTTAAATAAGTTAATTGCTTCAGAATAATAAATTTTCAATAATAAAGATTCTTTAATTCTTCTTTTGATTTCATTTCTCTCAAAGAAGACAACCTTAGCTTCATCAAAATTAATAGTGTGGCCTGTATCTTTTCCATGGACATACAAAGCAGAACTAAGATATTTATTTTTATCCCTACTTTTATGAACCTTTATTCTTTCATTTAAACTCAAAACTACTCTGACCTATGTAAACCTTCTTACAAAAACAAGGGATAAAATACACTATACCAGGAATAGTCCTCCTATCAAAAATTTCATTTGTATTATTTAATAAATTGTTCAAAGTATTACCCCTTTTCCAAGCAATTTTTTTATTTCCAAACAAATTGCTATTTTTACATACAGTATTTTAAGAAGACAATTTAAATGGCAAATAAATGAAATATTTTTCTTTATCCCTCTACATCATTACAAATATTATTATTAAATAAAATACATTTTAACAAATTTATCAGAGTACCCAACACTCAAATAATCTTTATAGAATTGACCTTTCTGAAACAAAGCTACCCCATTAGAATTATTTAATTTTTTATTCCTATAACAATAATTCCAAATAATTAATATAAACTGAACACACTAAAGGAGAAATAATATAACCTATTATCCATCCTTCTTTAATTTTTATAAGAAAGAAATTATTATTAAAAAGAATTGTTTATATTTAAAGTTATTTGTTAGATATGTGGATGATTGTTTGTTTGTAGTTGAAAATGATAAATTGAAGGAATTTGCAAATGAGTAATTGTTTTGATCCTTCTATAAGATATGTGTTAGAAGGGGGGAGTTAGATTTTATTAAGGTAAAATTTTTAGATCTTTTGGTGATTAAAAATGTAAAGGTTAATTGTTTAGTATGCAGTCATTTTGTTAAAAGTAAAGAATTATGGTATATAATTAAACCTGATAGTTATTAGTCTGTATTTCATAAAGTAGTTGCTTTAAGGAATTATTGTTATAGGAATAAAAAGTTAAATAATTCTAATGGGGTAGCTTTGTTTCAGAAAGATCAATTCTATAAAGATTATTTGAGTGTTAGAATTCTGATAAATTTGTTAAAAGTATTTTATTTAATAGTAATATTTGTAATGAAGTAAAAGATAAAGAAAAATATGATTTTATTTCTTTGCCATTTAAATTGTCTTTTTATAAAACTGTATGTAAAAATAGCAATTTGTTTGGAAATAAAAAAAATTGCTTGGAAAAGGGGTATTACTTTGAACAATTTATTAAATAATAAGAGGAAATTTTTGATAGGAGGACTATTTCTGGTGTAGTGTATTTTATCCCTTGTTTTTGTGAGAAGGTTTACATAGGTCAGAGTAATTTGAGTTTAAATGAAAGAATAAAGATTCATAAAAGTAGGGTTAAAAATAAATATCTTAGTTCTGCTTTGTATGTTCATGAAAAATATACAGGCCACACTATTAATTTTGATGAAGCTAAGGTTGTCTTCTTTGAGAGAAATGAAATCAAAAGAAGAATTAAAGAATCTTTATTATTGAAAATTTATTATTCTGAAGCAATTAACTTATTTAAGAGTTCTTTTAATATTAAGGGTGGATGGAAAGTAAATGGATTTGTGGGTAGTGTCTAATATATATATATGAAAAACAAACATGCAAGTTAAAAAACTTGCTAACGCTTGTATTTATGTCCACAGATGGCATTCTACCAAAAACACCGATCAAGTGTATGTTTTGTTTACATAAATGTCAGAGTAGTATTCACTATCTCTAACTATAATTCCACTTTCAGATCATGATTTCAAGCTATTTGCTATCATCAGTGAAAGACAGGAATAAAGAAACTAGATCTAAACACAAACTCTGAGCTTGCAAGCTGAATAGAAATTGTTTCATAAATGCTCAGAGTTTGTGTTTAGATCTAGTTTCTTTATTCCTGTCTTTCACTGATGATAGCAAATAGCTTGAAATCATGATCTGAAAGTGGAATTATAGTTAGAGATAGTGAATACTACTCTGACGTTTATGTAAACAAAACATACGCTTGATCGGTGTTTTTGGTAGAACGCCATCTGTGGATATATATATACATACAGTGTAGTTTTTTATAGTTCTTTACACTTGAGAAGTCTGCTTGTAGCAGTGAAACCTTTAGTTGTGTTCTAATTATTTTTCTTGGCTAGTCTGGTTGAATTTTGGACTTGGGGTAATTTTATTACATATATATAATAAAAATTCATATAACATTACAATAGTAGCCAAAAATAAAATTTTACTAAAATTCTTCCACAACCATGGTTTCATTTATTAACAAGTAGACTTTTTCAAATGAAATTCAACTAAATATACAACATATGTATATACAAAACAAAATAATCTTCCCATAAATCAGCTTTCTTTAACATCAAAGAATGTCTTTATGAGATTAATGGCCTCATGTCCAAAAAAAAATTTTTGATTAGTATTATAATGTTATACAAATTTTTATTTTATTTATAATTACTAGAATAGCAGCATTATGTAGCATTTAGTTTATATATATTATTAGAAACCAGCCAACTGTCAAGGCAACCTTCTTATATATTGTACCAGTCAAGTTTGTACATTCGTGTAACATAAGCTGGAACCAGGCATAGAGACCAAAGCTGACCAAATCAGTCTGACCACCTTTAACTTTCATGCCAGTACTCCAAGACTCAAGATCCTATGAACGGTTACCTTGAAGTTACATATAGTATACCATTTAATCTGTGGCCGGCATAAATCAGGGTGAAGCAATAAGACTCAAGGCTAAAATGCCATTAATTAAATCTAATCCTATTTCTAATAAAGACTCTATTAATGCATAGATTTATAAATGAACCTTATCAATAATTTGAATTGGACCAAATAATGAGACGGAGAATGACTAGATTAATTTTACTGTATATTTATTATAGTAAATCACAAATCAAAACAACACAGAGAATTTACTAGCGTATGCAAAATGCATGCAGGCATTTGGATGAATGAAGAGATAACTCTCTTCTCACAGATTAATTTATGGATGCATTTATACAAGTAATAATTAATGTTTTATAACAGATGAGTTCAACAGACACTCATCTTATGAATTTAATTACAGAGAATATATATATATTGTAGCGGTCATACAGGCCGTTACATTCTAATAAATAAAATTAAAAATAAAAGTTCACAGATAAAAAAAATTTTTTTAAGAATTAAAAATTGAAAATTAAAAGTCATCTAAACTTTATATATATAAAATCGCACAGATGAAAAATTATTAAAAGAACTTTATTAAAAAAAAAAAAAGTATTTTAAAACTAAATTTTCAACAAAAACTTAAAAGATTTAAAGATAAAAATATATCGTTAAAATATATATATATAAGTAATCATTACGTTATGTCTGACAATAAAGTTATGCCAACTCCTATTAGCTTGTGGCTATTGTAGGTAAGGAATCATACTAAGCCTTGATTAAAACTAATAATTCATTTATTATTACAAATATTTGTATTAAAGACGAGAATATAAGCCAGCTCAAATAACTTTAGATCGAACCTGGCTTTCAAGAAAATTTTCAAATCAATGCTGAAAATGATATATTAAGGAGGTAGAGTTGGCTGCACAAAATTTTACCAATGTGCTATGGCACAGGTAAATGACAATAAAAAAAGTCGCTCTGCAGATGGATGAGTAACTCAAGGGTTCTTGCGACAAACACCGGTACTCCTGGGACCGATCGTCATGCTGTGAATGAAAGGAACATTTTGTTCAGAAGTGGCAGGGGAAATTACGTGCTAACCAGGCCTTAACTCAGGCTTTGCTATTGCACTACCCTATGAGAGAAGATGTGTTGGCTTCATCGTGGCTCCATCTTAATATATGTAGCAGCAAAATGCGAAAATATTTAATAAATAAGGATCTCAGCCACCAAGCAAAGATTATTATATTTAATACTATGAAATACAATAACAATAGCATATTAGTTGTATCAATTGAAGCCAACTCTTGTGTAGCATGATAATATATATACGCTACTAACGGGAATATTTTAACATCTTTAATTCATCATGTTCGATCTATTTGGTTTCTTTACAATTAATCAATATTTTAAGGAGGGAAAGTATATTTATATGGACTTAGGACTAACTTAACTGACAAATATAGTTATCACTATCCCCAAGGCTAGTTTAATTCTTAATAAAAAAATATAAATTTAAGCTTGCAAATTGCTGGTTAAAATGAGCCACTTTTCACATTTTAAATCAATCATTAATAAGAATAATGAGCACAAGGCGAGTCATTATTTATAAAATAGGATTTTGAAACAGTGCATGCAGAAAGGTGAAAAAGGTGACGCTATAAAACAATTATGTGAAGATGTTTAAATAATATCTTCTTGAAAATATATTAAATTAAGTGCTCGCTGTTTTGAACTATTGGCATATGAAATATAATAAACATTTAACTAAAATAAGCAATAGAAATACAGATATAACCGCAGTAATATGAAGCTAAATTAGAAAATGTTAATTTAATTTTCTTAGTGAAAAGAAATTACATTTAGGCAGATCATTATAACTTTTTAGAAATATTAATTTTGATAACGCTTTATACATTATTATTTTAAATATTAAAATTGATTTAAACTATAGTTACATCTGGTTACAATTAATTAAGTTACATTTAAATAATTTTTTAGTGAGAGTTAGCTAACTTGGATTTAGGTTATAATTTATATAAGGATTACATAGAGCTCTGCAGTTTTGAAAATAAATTTTACTGGTTATCATTTATCTGGACTGTAGGTGCTTGAGCTGTAGGTTTGGTGAGCTTGACTGGGCAGCTGGTGGTATCATCTTCTTCTCCATTCTGTTAGGCTTTTGAGTTTTCTAGCAGCATGTTAATTGTTACAGCATTGGATGGTAGAAACACCTTTCGTTCTCCTTGCAGAGCCTCAGCAAAGTTTCCATTCTAGCTAATCATTTTTAAATTAAAACTGAGGTGGAGTCTGGCTGCAACTGCTTTAATAAAATGGCTATTCATTCTAAGTTTATGACAAAATTCAAATTTTTGTTTCAAATCTTTCTCACCAGAGTGTTTCTTGTCGAATTACTGTCCATTGTAGTTTTCGCTTATACAAAAGATAAAATTCACAAAGCAATCGCTATTATAAGTGAAAACTACAATGGACAGTAATTATGAATGAACTTATTAATTATGAACTTATTAATCATGAATGAACTTATTAAACTACAATGGACAGTAATTATGAACAAACTTATTACGGAATATGTGTAAAATGTTGACTGTGTAATATCCGGGATATTTATTTTGTTATTATTTTAATACATTATTTTTTATCAGATATTTTTTATAATATAATTATTTGTTATTAATTATTTTTTATAATATAATTTTATGCCACCATGTATTTGATATTTCACAACAAATTTTTAAATTAAACTGAGAGAGTGCAAATCTCTTAAGAGCTTAGCCAATCAAATCACAAATACTGGGACAGAGAATTTAATAAGAAAAGAGCGGTTCACTCTCTTCTTTACTTGTCTTTGTATATATCCAAGCCAGTCCAAAGTACTTAGATCTGAAAGCGTGAATCTTAAATATCTTCACACTCAACTCACTGAGTTCTAATTATAAACATACAGCGTGAAATCTTTCGATTTACTATGCTGTAGTTTTTCAATGTTATAACTTGCAGCAATATATGTAAATAATATTTATTTTACAAAGCGCAGACAATATTTGAAATTAAACTGAGAGAGTGCAAATCTCTCAAGCACTTAGCCAATCAGATCACAAATACTTGTTAAATTCTCTGTTCCAGTATTTGTGATCTGATTGGCTAAGCGCTTGAGAGATTTGCACTCTCTCAGTTTAATTTCAAATACCGTCTGCGATTTGTAAAATAAATATTATTTACATATATTGCTGCAAGTTATAACATCGAAAAACTACAGCATAGTAAATCGAAAGATTTCATGCTGTATGTTTATAATTAGAACTCAGTGAGTTGAGTGTGAAGATGTTTAAGATTCATGCTTTCAGATCTAAGTACTTTGGACTGGCTTGTATATATACAAAGACAAGTAAAGAAGAGAGTGGAACCACTCTTTTCTTGTTAAATTCTCTGTCCCAGTATTTGTGATCTAATTGGTTAAGCACTTGAGAGATTTGCACTCTCTCAGTTTAATTTCAAATACCGTCTGCGCTTTGTAAAATAAATATTATTTAACAAATTTTACAAGAAACACTCTGGTGAAAAAAATTTGAATTATAAAATTTTGTTATGACCTGGTTAAGTTCATGTTTACCTAAAATATAGGGTATTTATATGTTTTGCTCTACAAGCATTTACATTATAGGAATCTATATCACATCAGAACCCATTAATTTAAGAATTTGCTTTCCTGATACAAAATTACATAAATTTTATTTTTAATCTATTGCTGGATTTCTGAGGTGCTATAGTTCCCTTTAGGCTATTAAAAAGTACTGGTCCAATGCTTTTTCTGTATGATTTTCTGTTGCAAATATTTTTAACTTTCAGTTAGTTAGATTTTAAAAGATGACTTTTATTTTTACCTACCACAGGTGCGGCAGTTCAAGTAAATTCTTGTTTACAACAAATTTTTTTTATTTTAATCACTAAATAAGAAACTCTTTTAAACCACTAAACATCACATGATCACTATTTCTTATGCTAGATCCTAAGATCTAGATGCAGTGCTCTCAAAACCAAAGCTCCTCACTGACGAAGGCCACAAGCCAGAAACTAGTCTGGGGATATTGGATGAGTAGGCATTAGATAGGGATTTTATGCACAAGCCTTCTGGCATCCATTGATTACTCTGGTTGGCACTGAGTGGCACTACTGTATGGAGAGTTTTGCCTGTTTTAATAAACTTTTTTAAAACAAAAAAAAATCTTTTAACATATTTTTAAATAAACCTTTTAACGTATTTTTAAAAAACAACTTTTAAACATTTTAACTACAACTTTTAATATTTTAAATCATACCACCCTATATAAATTATAATATAGGGTATACTATATATCCACATACAAATTTATAATAACAAAATTATTAATAAATTGACTTTTAACATTATTCTATATAATAAATATTTTCTTAAAATATTCTGTGATAGTAATACGCTATAATTTTAATAATCCTATTGAATTATAGCATTGGTTCACACGTAAATATATAATGCTATTTAGACAGTCATGATAGTAGGTTTTATAATATAATTTTAACAGTGTTAAACATAAACAATAAGGTTCGAACTTAGCACAGATGAGTGGGTCATTAGGTTGATGATGAAATGATAAGGGCTTGGAAGGTTATCATTTCAATATATATACATATATATAAATGTTCCCTTATTCACATTCAATCAAAAAATAAAAACTTATTGTACTGTATCTTTATTTTTTTAAGAATAAAATCAATAATGAAGTGTCAGATACTTCTTACATAAGTTTTCTGATAAAATATATAATAACATTTATTAGAAACATTTTACTGGTTCACATTTTCTATCTCTAAATTCAATACCTCATCAAAAATATATCTTTTAACATGATTCTAAGTATAGTGAAAACAAGTATGATAGGAATATAACAATTGTTTTTCTCATAAGTTTTAGAATATGATTTTTTCTCACACTATAAATTAATAAGTTTCATTTTATCACTTTTAGAAAAAATTTGAATTCTCTGAAATTACATTTAGAAGCATTTCTTTTAACCAAAGTGCTATAATTGTATTGAACTTTTGGGGGGAAAAAGTGATGAAAAATTGCCTGTGCTTTCAATGCATTTAATGCAAAGAAAATGCCGTTAATAAGTACAAAGTTGTGTTAAAATTAGTGAGAGCACTGCAAAATGAAAAAAAATAGCTGCTGACATATCTTTTATGATAAATACTCATAAAATTTACTAAATACACAAATTTTAATGTTTTCTTTTTTGTTATTTACATTTTTATTTGAATAGCATATTAAATAAAGTAGTGTTACATTGGTACAGTATATATCATGGGTTCATTGTAATTTGGATAAACAATAAAAATAATCATAGAACTTATTACAATAGAAGTATGAGAATGATGTATTTGTAATGCAGAAAAACAAATGTTATGTTCAGCGTTTACAGGGTGATTTTAAATGGTAGCTAAAGTGTGAAAATTTTAGAATTTTAAGTATTTGAGCTTTATTACAGAAAAAATGTATAAACTAGTTATCATTTGCTTTTCCTTGAAATAATTGTTTAGGTAAACAGAGTTAATTAAAAATCAATAACAATTATTTAAGTGGTTAATATGAATATTGAGTCTATGTCCTATTATTGATAATCATTTTCTTTTATTGCAATTTCGATCCAAAAATCTGCCATCATCAGAATCAAAAGTGCATTAAAATTGATTGAATCATAAATACTACATTCAAAATAGTTTAAAGAACTAATTGCTTTATTGTACCACTATGAATATGAGGCAAAAGGCTTCGAAAGTGCTTAGCGTGTAATAATTTCTGTGTATCTTTATAGTGTCTCATTCAAGTGTGTCATACGCTTTGTTAATTTTGTATATTTATTACAATAAATTATGTAATTAAATAATTGAATGGTAAATTTCTTGGGGAATCATGTGATGACTGAGCACTGAAAGTAATTGGATATCTTTCAAACTTTTAACTCTCATTGTTTTTTCACTGTCTTTCACTGGGTTATGCTACATAGGTCAGTATATGACCGAAGATGTTTTATAAAATTAATGACTGATTTTTAAAAAATAATAATTATAAAATAATACAATAAATAAACTAAATATAATGGGGACTTGAATAGATGAAAAGGCTTCAAGGTATAGTATACTTCCCTGCCAAACCCTTAATATGATTTTGAATTTAGGTAAAATATTAAACTTTTTTAAATTTCTAATAAACATTTTTTTTTTCACTTAGCCAACTCAACAGTCCATCTAATTATTGGTCAGTATATGAATATCAATTGCTTTTAGTGAGGAAGTAAAACTACAAAATAAACAAATGTTAAATCCTCACCAACTAGCATTTGAATACTCTGGTGATCATTATGTTCTTCTTTACTATAGGGTAGTGAGTCCACTAAGTGTATGAATATTTTGAAGAGTATGAAGCAGGTTATTAGAGGTATGCAAAAAAATTGAATAAATGGCAAAAGCATGTCCATCAATTGATACAATTTTTAAAATGTAATCTGTGAAGCATTTATTTGAATTCATACATATATAATTTTAAATGCAAATATGTAGGCTTTGCCTACTTGCCTTGTTAGTCCATTTTTGGTGGTTAAATATAAAATAACAGCAACTATATTCATTGTTTACATTTTACTAATATAAAGAAAACAATTCGTGGAAAGTAATTGATTAAGAGATAGAAAGTAAGAAAGATTGGACAATGCTACAGTAGAGGGATCCTGGGGTTGTCTTTGTCCTGAATTTTTCCAATTAAAGTTGATTTACCACCACCTACAGATGATAAGTACATCAGTGGAGATTAATCCTAACAGCTTATAAGACAGGATATTCACAAGAAGTTATATATATATATATATATGAACGAATGATTTATTGCATAAGAAGCTGGAGCACCAGAAATGACAGAGATCAGAACCTTGTGTTGCTCCAAAGTCCGCCAATATATTACTCTATCAAATTATATAAATAATATTTACTAAGGCTGTAACCTCAAGAATATACGTCTGAAAAATGCGAAGGTAAAGACCTCTACTGGTCATAACCACAAGCTTACTCTATGGAAGAAAAGAGGGGAACCCTCTTTACTTCAACCTACTTTTATATATGAATAGGTTATGTAGAATTAAATGTCATTGATTTAAAGCCACAGTAATAATAATATTTTTGCACTACATTTAACATAAAAAATGGAAAGTTTAAATATAAACGGAATATCGTTATCTTATATAAATAGTTACATAAGATATTCCGGTTGCATTTTAAATTTCACACATTCTAAGAGAGATAACTATTCTTTTTTATGTATACATGTTAACAAGTTTGTTATTGTAGTATTCGTAAATGTTTTTATGTATACGAAGCACGTTTATCAATTATATGTAAATACAATCGATTATATGAATTTAAATTACATGAATGATTTTACAAATAAAATATAAATACGATTTATGAGAAATAATCGCTGAAGAGTCAAGAGACATTCCAGCGTCATAATTGTCAGACCGCTCTTCAGCTTCAGTCTACCCTGAGCACTGTGCTAAACTCAGTACGATTCAAAAATAATCAAATGGTTGGTTGCTCAGAAACTCAACAGTTTTTTAAGAAACAATAATGACAAAATCTTTAGCTTTCAAATTCTTCATTGCATTAAAATCCTAGGATTGCTTAATGACTTAAATAGACTGAGAGAAAATAGGATTCAAATAATATTTGTTGATTATTAGAGCACATATTTATTAGAAGTGATGATAATTATTATTATTATTATTATTATTATTATTTATCAATGCATCCCTCATTTCAATTCTTACCACATCACAATTATCCACCAGAACAGAAACTTAGATTACCCTCTCTTACCATACATACATTTCAAAAATAAGCTTCACTCATTAACTAAACCAAAGATGTCAAACATCTAAATCTCCATGTTTGAGTAGCTTTGTTACATTTACTCTGATGCAAGGCTTTTATCCATTTTAATACCTTATGGAAGAAGAAATAATCATTGCACTGCAGACGTGTTTTCAAATTATTTTAAATGCATTCATCATACATTATGTATGAAAAATATATGCATTCATTTATGGTTACTATCGTAAGTTTATTTACTGGAAGTAAACAGTATAGGTGAAAGATA
Organism: Epiperipatus broadwayi; assembly: GCA_028023455.1. Classification (NCBI taxonomy): domain Eukaryota; kingdom Metazoa; phylum Onychophora; class Udeonychophora; order Euonychophora; family Peripatidae; genus Epiperipatus; species Epiperipatus broadwayi. Next base: position 310,773 of record JAQFVV010012447.1, read on the forward strand.
TTGTTTTTCCAAAGAGTAATTTTAAAGGGTTAAATCTTAGTAAAAAAAAAAAAAAACGGTAATGACTTGCACTGTGATTTATAGTAAATGGTCAGTTTTCTATCAATACTATAATTGATCTCTTGTCAATGAGTGAATTGAATTAATAAGGCTTAGTTATATCGATTATAAAGAATTTCATAATATAGAGATTTCATACTCATCTGCATGCCTTTTAAATGGCTTAGAATTTATTTTTTAGAAAGCTAGTCTATATCCAATTTAGCTAACTATCCAACACTAATAGGTAAAAGAGGTCTAACTACTTTTTGTTAGAGGGAAAACAAGAATGAAGAACTACTGAAAACTTTATCAATTGATGTTGACAAGACAAATGAGTATTGCCTTGTGTTTGCCTGTTTATTTTTGAGAGGATATTAAAGAGACTTTTGCCCTGTAGTGGATTATTTATTAAAAGAGAATGAATTGTGTTTAATGTGGAATGAAAAGGGAGTCTTAATGCGTAGTTGATATATCTTTAGATTTACAGCAACGTTTTTCATATATCCAGTCCATAGTCAGTTCAGTTAATTATTTAATTGTTGTTACAGTAACTAATCATGAGTAATCAGTAATAATCATATAGTAGGAAAATTTATTAATGTCTGTGGTTTCTGACATTTGCCATATTCAATTAAAGTTTGATATTCGAAGTTGGAATGAACACAGTTAGGACCTGGCATTTACTTTTAATTCTTTATTACTTTTAAATTAGTATTAATGAAATTCAAAAACTCCAGTAGAAGATAAACTGCTTGAATAATTAACAGCAGATCATTATATGTTTGAGTATCCTTAGTTTTATAGCAACTGTAGGAATATTTTTTCAATTTATTTTTTAACTACAGAATAAGTCATTAAAAGAAAAGTGAAAATCATTACCACCCTAGCATTCGTCTAGCCTGGTATAAATAGATCTCCTTCTATAGTCTTCCTTTGTAGACATCTTTGTTCAGTGATAAATTATTTAAAAAATGATTTATCTTTAGCTACATTTGATTAAAAAATAATTGTGCATGCTACTGAAAAATGTTGTTGGCATTCTCATCTTATAGTGATAAAGTTTTTTTTTTTTCCAATTTAAATTTATACTATTATTGAGTTATCGTTACAGAAATGATTATATCATAGATTATAATTAAAAGATGCACATTTAAAAATTTCAATATAATATCCTCTTTTTTTTCCATACGTCATAGCATCGGCCAGTAGAGGAACCCGCAACAACTGTCTGCAACCAACTGCTTGCTTGCAAGGCCGCTGCGCTGATCTCTCGGCTAAGAACGCTTGACTAATCCTCTTTTATCTACTATCAGATCAAAAAGTGGAATCATTTCTGTTACTTTATATCTTATTGATAAATGGCAAATACAATTTAAATTTAATCTTATGTTTAACATTTTATTTCTAGTGTAAAAGTGATATTATTAAATTTTTATGCGCACTTGTTGATTAGGAGCATAACAAAATATTATATCGGTTTAGTTTAAGAGCATTTTTACTTGTCCTAAATTATGTACATTTTTATATAGTTAATAAGATTAAATAATAGCAGGTCAAATACTGACAAAATGTTATTGGAATCTTTGATTTTACTACAGTGAAAACGACTCTTTTATATATTCTAGCAGCTGTTACCAGATGGTAATGCAAGTTAATGACCATCTTCAGAATCGCTTCTGACTTTATCATTAAAGATTTGGAATTCAAATTAAAATCGATAAATTATATGTTTGGAAACCTTCACTTTACTATCACGTTAATAGTTTGGAATTAAAAGAAACAAAAAAAAATATTTTGGACCTAATCCAAGGATTAGGATTACTTGTATAGTTATATATTTTACAGTGAATTAATAATTATACTTTTTTGTAATCTTTATTTTTTACTGAAGGCATTTTATTATTTGATAAAAAGTGTTAATACCAATGCAACATCATTTGATCATATCAGCTTACAGTAAACCATAATATTTCTTGTTTCTCTATTGCAAGCTTGAGGAATCAGTATTTACCAAAAGATAGATCAATGAATGTATTTATTATTTACTTAGAAAAAATACAAAGAGAAGTAGGAAGGCATGCATTAGATGCAGATATATGGATGACAAAGGAGGCAATTCACGGAGAAATGAGATGGTCAAGTTTTTATATGAGAGATGTAAAAAGAAAATGAAAATGTTTAGTAGATTATAATTTATGGATAAGAGAATAGTATTTAATTGGGTTATGAGTAAAGGTCAGGCAACAGGGTTGTTGAGAAAGGTAGTCCAGTGTGCAGAAGATTTGGATAAAAAATTTATGTCAGTATCCTTATGCAAAAGGTGGGATGATTGTGTTAGGAGATTATTGAGTGTTATAATAGGATAGAAAAATAGATGCACTAATAAAGAATAGGGAGTTGGAGAAATGGAGAACTAATATGGAGAATAAAAAGAGTTTAAATATATATAGAAAAGTAAACAGAATATTGGGTGCAAGTTAATTTATGATAATAGCAAGGAAAGTAGTTTACTGTTTAAGGCTCAAGCAGGATTTTTAGTAATAAGGGAATATATATATAAATGGAAAAATGGGGGTGATTTAGTCTGCAAGTTGTGTAAAGAAGGCATAGAAAATATTAGGTAACTATTAATTGAATGTAAATGTGTGAAAGCAGAAAGTGTACAAATAATGAAGTTGTGGAAGAATAAATATAAACAAAGTGATTAAAGTGGGTTCTCGGTTTTTATTCTGGGTTTGGGAAAATATAAGAGAGATTTAGATATAAAGGCCATGGAGTTGACAAAGATTATGTTGTGGAAATGGGATGGAGTGGGTAGAGAAGAATATGGGAAAAACTTAAGGTGGTGACTGGAAATGGGAGGTAAAGTGGCTAACAGGTTTCTCTGGGCCTAGTGGCTGAGAGATTTCTGGCTCCATATAAGGAGAAGTTATAGTGCATCACATCACCTAAACTAAAGTCTCAGGCAGGGCTGTGTTAACACCACAGCCCATCTTATCTTGAGCTAGATTTCATTAAAAGGGAGATATAATTTTCAAATATTAAATTTATATTCCATTTACTATTACATTAAAAAAAGTAGTTTTGTGTAATTTTTTTCAAATATTTTCTTGCTGTATGACCTTTGCCATTTAACTTCTAATGCTCAAGAAGAAAGATTGTTTACTTAATTGAAATTCATTAAAAGCACCTTGCAGTCTCAGCATGAAAATAAAAATTTGAATGCATTACATTATAACAAATTAATTGAAGGATTTACAAGTAAGCAAAAAAAAAAAAATCGTAATATAGAAGTATTGTTAAACAAATTGACTTAATATTTGTAATTATATAGTTATATTGAAAAAATTGTTTATAAATAAAATATATTTAACTCATTAAAGCTATAATTAATATTGTTTTGTATTTAACCCTACAATAAATATTGTGAATAATGATAAAAATCTTAAATACGTAAATGCAAATAATATATAACTTCTTAATGGGCTACTTCTTTCCTTTACATGCATCGTGTCTGTATTTGTGAATATTTTAACATTATGACCTTGTATATTGGTAGTTCCAGGTGTGGATCAAAGAATAATTTGACATTGGATGCAATATGATAACAGAAGATTATGTGGAACTGTCAGAAATTTTGCCATGTATGCTTTGTTTCTCGGTCTTTTGCAAAGCATCTCTTAGCTACAAACCCTTCCAGCTTCATCTTAAGATTGTATAGTATCTGAATTGTTTGACAGGCATCTATGAATTAAATAAATAGAGCCTCATAGTTCAAGGTAGGTTGGAATTTCATGAACCATTACTTTAGTTTTGCTTCTAGAATTATATTATAGAATAATATGTATTTTGGTACATTTAATTAGATAATCAGATATGATGGTGATGAGATAACTAAAAGTATGATTGAAAAATACATAGTTAACCCTAATTCTACCACTATCAATGTGATTCAAATTTATATTGATTTCAGAACCTTATTAATACTGTTTCTAAAATTCAATTGATTTCTCATATCATGAACAATTGTTTATTATTACCATATCTTCTTTAATGACAACTCTAACATAATCTTTTAGAATACTGTATTCTTTTTCTCATATTATAATAATATTCTACTTCATCAATATCATTCTATAACTATTTTTTTCATTGTTTTATACATTAGTTGTACCATACACTTGAATAACTACCAAATCTTGTGAACAGTTTTTAATTTACTCACCAATGCTTTGTCGTTTATAGAGAATTGGTACTAATAAAACTATCTCTTATTTTGGTACTAGAACAGTCCATTTGCATTTTTAAGCATCAAAAACTATATTTCTAGAAACCTTTTTAAAAGTTTATTAACATTTTTATAAGAAACTTTCCTTTTTTTCACAACTATTCTCCACATGTTATTTTTTAGAATTCTATATCTAATTTTGTTTTTCTTATTATGAACAATAAATTCTTATTTTCGGAAATGTTTCCATCACTATTCATATACCAATTCTTAACTATAAAACTTTCAAGATTTAGTATGCTTGGGTTGATATAATCAAATCTGGAAATAAAATGCCTTCTAAGACAACACTTGCTTTCTTGAGCAACTACAATTACACTTTTAGAAATATCTTGCAATAGTGCACGGATGTTTTTTTTTTTAAAATTGTTATCTATAAACATAATTAAAAATATTTGACACAGCCAACAAATAAATAATGTCTTACTACACATATAAATCTCTAGTTCTCACTCTATAATATAAAGAAATAAACAGTTGCAATTAGATTCATAAATACATTACTGTATTTACAATCATCATCATTGTCATCATCTGATGAAGGCAAGATACAGAAATGAGTCCAAATATTATAGCATTATAACAGTTTGATGACCATATTGATTATTCTACTCAGGTTTATAGTAGAGAAGAGTGAAAATAACTTCTTTTGGAAGCAGATGAGTAAGTCTTATGATGTTGCTATTGGTACATAATAGTGAATAAAAAATATAATTAAAAAATCTAAAAAATTGACAGCTTATAATCTTTACTTCATCAGCATACTATATATATTTGTAATATCTATTAAAATTTTTTATAACAGTTCACTTTTCAAGTTTCACTTTAATAGAACACACTCATATATAAACATGCACAATAATCAACATCAAAAACATAATGGGCTGTTAAAAAATAATTGTTAATAATTTAAAATGATGAAAGGTATAAAACAAGTTTGGTTTGCAATTAGTATATACTGTATTTTGATTAATTTCATATGGAACTAATGCAAATAAAAGTAATTAAGAAAAAAACAAAACAGCATCAAAATATCAGGCTGAACTAAGAACTGATCTAAAACCGTTAGACCATAAATCCATCCATTTATCATCGTGTGGATCCATACATTATTACACATTCTCTATCAGAAAACCAATTAATTTACGAATAAGATTTTAAACGTTTTGGTTTTTCAAAAACTTTAGTCAGAGAATGCTACAAGCCAAGTTTGATGTAAGTGCTATAGGCTGTTGACCCTATTTCATAGTGAGATTTTATAATAGAATTTGTCCTATAGTTAGTTAGGGTAATTCATTGAAAATAACATAATTAAATGACTTATCGCCGACTTATCATTCAGGAATTCATAAATTCAAGCACATGGAGTGACAAGTGGAACCATGTTTTATGGATTTTGAGCTTCATAATCTATCATTCTATTATTGCATTAAACCATGCAGTTTCATTTATTTGACTAAACTGATTTTTTTTATTTAACTTATCCGAGAAATGATCTCCTATATCAGAGTTTTAAACTGTACAGGACACTAATTACACTGATAAATGATCGTGCAAAAATGGGAGAGTAATTGACTGTTAATTATATATTATTGTTTCTAATTTATAAAAATGTTATCGAACGTCAAGCGTTGTTAGCCGAGAGGTCATCGCACCCGCCTTGCAAGCAAGTAGTTGGTTGCAGACGGGTGTGGGTTCGCGTCCCGGCAGATGCTATGACATATGAAAAAAAAAAAAAAATGTTATCGAACAATATCAAAGTAATTTTTAAAAAAGTGTTTTGGAATATAGTTTTTTCAATAAACGTGATAACCACGTGGCTTCAATTAACCGGTATTTTAAAATTAATAAATAAATGCTGTATATTTTTTTTTTCTTTTGTTCTCAGCATATACAGTATATACACACACCTATACATATTTCCAATATTTGTACATATTTACATAAATACATATATGTATATATAAATGCGTGGTATGTTTACTATCAACGATATTTTGCGACGTGGCTTGAAATTAAATGTTTCGGGTACGGCAAACTAAAATATTTTATTTTGTGGTCAATCTTAAATATAATCGGTTTAAAAATGACAGTGTATTCTATTATTATCATGTTATCAGCTTTAACTTTTATTATAATTAGACTATGTTTAGGAAAATTATTTGTTTTTAACAATTAATAAGCTCTAGGGCAAAATGTCTCGTCTAGTCTGGTTTATTTTATTATTTATTTATTTATTTTAAAACTGAAATAATGTATGTATTTATAGCATTTTAATCGGTTTACTTTTAAAAGCAGACGTTCTAAGGTTATTTCAAACTTTATAGTAATAGACAGCATATATATAAATTATATTAGATGCATAGAGTTAAACTACAAATTATTATATATTAAATGATACTTACTAATGTTACATATTCTAGGCAAATAATTGGTTTTCTGTTTAAAATAATTTTGTTAATTATTGTTGAAAGTCAAGGTAAGCTGTGCCCTTATCAAGTGATTAATGACTGGTCACTGTGCTTTCTAAAACCCCATTTTGGAGTCATAAAATCTGATTTTCAAAAGCTGCACTTAATATATTCGCTTATAGATATACTAAGTAAAAGACTTTATGATAAAAATGATAGCATATCTGCCTAATAATAGGCTTATAATTTGGGTTCGAATCTAGGCTGAGTAAAGTTGAAAATTTTTTCAACAGGCTTTGGAATTTTTTCTTATAACTTGTTTTTTAAAGTCATTAATTTTTGTTTAGATTTGTAGAGGTCCCTACTGTCGCATTTTAGGCGCATAGTCTTAAGGTTATAACCTTACTTGTATTACTTATAGCTAATTAGCCATCCAGTATTGTTCAAAAATTAGGTGTGCAACAGTTCTTTTCTAAAGATGAAATAAGAATGGAATACAGCTCAGCTTCTCTCTCTCTCTCTTTCTTTTTTATGAAGTGCCGTTGGAGAAGTCTTCACCTTTAAGGAAATTATTTAAAGGTTATTTATCAATATACACACTAGAAGTCAATTTTTTTAAAAAAATTCTGAAAAAATTTTAATAAATTTTTATTAAAATAATAGAATACATTAAAATCTTACCTGTTATGTGTTTTGATCTCTGCTTGTCCTATCACTTTTGGCACCAAAGTCAAATCTTAAAAACTGTTTTTAAAAGGTCTTATTTAAAATGCTCTATATAGAATAAAGAATGAATGTAATAAGAGAAAATAAGTATATTTATTAAATATATAAATATTCAATTATAAGTATATATAAAAAGTTAAGTAAAGAGAAGGGTGATATCCTATCCTTATCAAAATCTCTGTCATGTGTCAAGGCCTGATCGCTCTTCAGACCACTGTTTAATATCTGATTGACTGTCTGAGAAAAAACAGTAGGCACATGTGAAAGACTAGCAACCTTTCAATTTATTACTAATTTAATAACAACATACGATTTAGGCAAATATTATTAACATACGCTGCTGATAACTTATATTGACATCTAGAAAATTGCGGTGTAGTAAATCTAAGATTTCGCACTGTAATATCGTAAATTAAAAAACTCAGTGAGTAATAAATGAATATGTTTATATCTTCAAGCTTTCAAGCCAAGATGCTTAAGACTGGCTTATATATATATATATAAAGTTAAGTAAAGAGAATGGTGGTATCATCCTTTTCTTATCAAAATCTCTGTCATGTGTCAAGGCCTGATCGCTCTTCAGACCACTGTTTAACATCTGATTGGCTGTCTGAGAAACAACAGTAGGTGCATGTGAAAGACTAGCAACCTTTCAAGTATCAATTTAGTGACTTCTTCAAATCATTACCTAAGGCAGTTATTTAACCACTTTATCTATGAGCAGAATCTGTACTATAATGTAATATTTTTATCAATTATTTTTTTAATATATTTTACTTTAAATGTATAATTGTATGCATATGCTTTTTACAATGACTACCATACTGTGTTTGAATTAAAATGTAGTGATAGAAATATTTTATAAAGACATGAGATTATAAAATATGAATAGAATGATGTAATAAGATAAAATTAAAATGTCTTAAAAATTATTATGTGTATTATTAAAATGTTTATAATTTATAAATGTCATTTATTTTGACGATTTCCATGCTACACAATGAGATTGTCCCAGCATCAATATCTGTATAAAAGGGACAAAAACAATCCAGACCACAAATCCATATTTCTAGAGCATGAAAACCAACTAAGCCAGTGGTCTACAACCGGTGGTCTGCGGAGCACTAATAATTCATGATATAACTTTAATGGTCTGCAAAAAAAATTCAGATACTATTTAAATTCACTAAGCTCATTTAATAAAATTTTTAAATAAAAAATAATTCTTGTTTAAACTGTATTTATTATATGTAAAATAGAACAAGAACTTTATATTGCTAATTGATTTGTTACAAAATACTACTGTGACTTGCAAAACATCTACCTCAAAGACATTTAATTAACCCCTACTTGGTTAAGTAACAAAATAAGAATACAGAATTCTGTACAATTGATTAGACATCAAATTTGACTATGGCACCCCCTTGTGTTAAAATTTATTAATATATAAATGAATATATTTGTATATCATACCCAATACTCGTATTAATTTGTACCTTTAAAAATTATGTAAGTAGTCTGTAATATCTAAAAGATTGCCGACTGCTGAACTAGACTATACAATATAACATATTGCAGCCAGCATTGTATGGATAGAAAAGAATGACACAAAACATAAAAAGAGGAGACTTGATATATTTCTAGCAATGGCAACACCACAAATAAAACCAATCCTGCTTTCCTTTTTTAAAAAGTGGAGCATGTAAGCTTATTTGCTTACAATTTACATGATATTTATATTATATCCCCTACCCATAATTCATTTACTCATTGCTATGATTGTGATATCATGAAAGATATTGAAAGCATGCTAAGCATACTATTTTAAGACCATTTCACTGTTAAGCTTTTCTTATTCCGTGTCTCCAAGTGCTTAAACATCAATTAAAGTGTTTATAAGAATTAATAGACATATTTAAAGTATATCTGGGTTAAAGAGTTATTTTTAACTTTATAAAAAGTTACTTAAGATCATTTTTTTATTAAAAAGTTGTATGAAATAAAGTCTAGCTGAATAGTACATATTATTATGTAAGAAAAATCCAAATGCATACTGCTAGCTAAAAATTCAAATATAAAAATGACAAATCACCCTCCCAAATGTAACAGTATTTCAGCAACACCCCCTGTGAATAAATGGATGTGATCTGTTATTTTTACATTATACCATTGAGGATATTAAATCTGACCTCATAACAGCATCATGCCTTAACATAAATGTAAGTCAGGAAGAAGCATCGAACAGTATTAAATATTTGGACCTACAAGTAGTGATTGAGGCTGATCACTTTTATTACAAAATGAACATTAAGCTGATTAACATCAGAGGCCATATACATTACTTATCAAATACACCAGATATACATTAATTTGCTGGCCTCGAATCATTTTTACATAGAAATAACAGTTTGTGTAGTTTTGAAGCTGACAAAAGAAGCAACATCGAAACTTATAGAAATGAGCTCATTAAGGCACAATATAACCAGTGAGCCATTGATAATATTATTGAGAAATTTAAAAGAGGGCCTAATCATGTGTGTAAACAAGATAAACCATGAATTTTGCTCCCATATATCCAAAATATTTATAGAAAAATGCGGACGATCTTTTGCTCGGAGTTCTGTGTGTGTTTTCGTTCGCCCCCTAATTTGAATAGGTATATAAATAACACCAAAGATTATATTCTTCCTATGCAAGCACAGCAGGCAGTCTACAAGATTGCATGTAGTGAAAACAACTGCCTGGCTGCATATTATGGGGAGACGAAAGCATCGGTTCATACAAGATTATCCCAACATGTGCATTCATACAATAAGGCCTTAGCTGATTCATCCCACCCTTCAATTTTTTTGCAGCATGCAATGGCTGTGGGTCATTTATGCAGACCAGATGGACCTAGGGTATTGTGTAGGGAGCGGAGTGATTTGCGAAGGAAGATTAAGGAGGCGTGTTTCATCATCTCAGATGAGCACACAGTGAACAAAAGAGAGTCATTTTACAACTTGTCAAAGAAATGGTGAGTGGAGGCACTCTGATTCTAATTTGCATATTCACCCAGTTTTGGTCGAATATTTGCATATCAGTATATCGTTGAATAACGATAAAAGAGTTTGTACTTCTTGATAATGAAGGGTAAGCCTTCGAAAATGTTCGGTGATTTAATAAATTGTTGTTATTATTTATAGAATTGTTCAAGATAATTGTCCAATATATATCATATTCCAATTATATAATGTGTGCATATTTTAATACTAACACATATTAAAGTTTTACATATGTTTATGTTATGTAATGTGTTTTTGTAATTCTTCACATAAATTCACTTTCATTTGTTGAAATGCAGTGGGATTGAATTACAATATTTATTTTTTATTGCTTGTAATTTGGGGTTGCTTTCTGAAACTGCATAATCATATTTTAAAAAAAAAAAATAACTAAATCATTTATTATTTATTTAGGAAATAATATTTTATTTTAATAATAGAAATAGCAGAGTGATGTTTAGCAGCAGTCATTCTATCACTGCACTGCACAGAAACAATTATATTAATGATTTATAAATGGAAAAACTTAGACTTATGGGCTTAATTAACTACAAAAATGGTAAATTGTTAGCAATAATTACATTATTAAATACTCAGACAGTCATGTGACATTTGAGCAGATTGGGCATTCTAATTCCATCAATTGAGATTATTTTTTATTTTACTCAGTTGAAAATTGAATATGCAAAGACACATTACCTCTTAGACCATCATTTTATTATTATGCTAAACCACACTGGATATGATTTTACACAATATATTACAAAAAAAATAACTTATAAACAAAATTTTAATCATTTCTATTATTGCAATAATATTTTTTTCTTTACTTACTCAGAGTTTACTACATGCTATTAAAAAAATTATTTAGACATCCATGGGATGCTGTAATAAGATTATTAGATTCTTTTATGGTTAGTTGCTCAGGAAATCATGTGATGTCCAAGTATCAAAATGTCAACCATGACAGTTTTATTTAAAAACAACCTAATGTCTTTCAATTCTTTTAATTTGATCTAATGCATATAAAAATATTTTCCTTTCTTCATTAATTATTTAACTAGTCAGTGGTACCAAATAGTAATGCAATATAATTAGTCTCATCTGCAGATTGATTTGCAATAAGGATTTGAAATTCGAAGCTGGAATTAATACACTTATAAATCTAATAAAAATCTTTAACTTTTTTTCGTTTTTACTATTAAACTAATAGCTTAAAAAATAAAAAAAAATCTAAGATTTTGAACTCAGACTGACTTGTTTACATCGTTATATAACTGATATCCATATCACTCATTATATATTTTAGGAATGTTAAAAATCAATGGAAACTGGTTTCCTCTTTCTACTATTCTAGTGCCATCTATAATAAGCTTGAGCAACTATTATAAGAAAGTTAGTCTGGCTTAAAAATCTTAATTTTTTTTTTAATTTTAGGTTATTAGTTTGATGGTAAAGTCATTGTTGAATGTATAACAATATTGATTTCAGCATTAAATTCTAACTCCTAACTAATAATATCGAAAATCAGAAGCTAAACTAGAGATGAGGATTACGTTTCTCATAAACACTGATTACTCAAGCTTACAAAAGGTGTCACTAGAGTGGTAGGATGAGAAAACTAATTCATTAAAAAATGTAGAGATCTTTTTTGAAAGACATTTATTAGAAGATAACCCAATCATTCACAAAACGAAAATGAATTTATAATCAATCAATTTGCATTATTGCATTGATATAGAAAAACATGTATTTTTATTCAAATAAATATATTTTTTTCCTGTTATTGATTAATATTCATTTTTGAAATTTTGTGTGTTTGTGTACACATGATTATATGCATGCGCGCAAACACACATTTTCTTATGTATTGGAATGGATCTAAAAATCATTAAAATGTTTATTGTTTAATAAAAGCTGTTTATACTTTCTTCATATCTACATATGAACAAGATTTTTTTAAAAAATTACTGAAATAAAATCAAAAGAAGATCATCTTGAGAATTAAGACCATCACACTAACACAGTCCACTTATACACTTGATCACAACACTCCTAAAAGGTTACTGACCCCACAAATCAATGAACTCTAGTTTTGTAATGGCCAAAGTACAGATTATAGGTTGTTGTGATTTTAAACATTTAAAGATAATTTTTTAAAAATAAGGCAATAATTACATGTTAATGAAAGATAAATACCGCAAAAAAAAAAAAGAAGAAAAGAAACAAAACTGCTGGAGGTAAAAAAGAACGCATCACCGCATTCTAATATATTTTTTTAGCAATATTTATTATAATTTCCTATTCTGATAAATTTTAGAAACAGTGGTTCAAAAGGTGTTATTTATTTTTAAAAATTGATTTAAAACAAGCCCAATTTCACAACATATTAACATACTTTTTTTTTGCATATAAACAAAAAAAAACTGATATATATAAATTCATTATTTAGTCTTTTTTTTTAAAAAAAAAAATCAACTTATTTTTTAATTTTTTTAATATATATATCTTTCAAAATATATATAAAAATTATTTTCATTTTTTTCAAAAATTTTTGTATTTTTTTTTTTTTATATAACTAAAAATAAAAATATATAGTAGATTCTTTTGTTTAGTATTCCTTTAGCTAGCGGATTACATTTTTATCTAATTTTTTTCTCCGAATCAGATTTCCCCTTGGTAAAAGTAAAGGTAAGCATGGGGTTCACCAGTGGTAAAGGTAGAATTATATTACAATCATTTTTATTTTATTTTTTCAACTCGACTCAGATTAATTTGAGACTTTTACTATCTATTTAAGAATAGCTAGATATCCATTTACCAACAATTATTGAATGAATAAGTAAGTTATGAGTCATTTATCTATGATCTAAAAAAAATTCAAATTAACCAAAACAGATTCAAACCTAGGTTATTATGTATATGCTGGGCAGATATTCTAAGTGCAGTAAAGTGTAAAAAAAAAAGTATCTTATTTTAAAAAATGATAAATTTTGCTTCAAAAAAAATATTTAAAACATAAATGAAGATTACCATTTTTTTAAAAAATTAATAAATATTTATAGACTTATATAAAATTTACAATCTATAAATGATATTTTGCAATAAGTTTCAAATTAATTGATTATTCATATTTCCAGTCCCATAGAATCAATTAATTAGAAGTCTAATTAAGTATTTAACAATTTAAAATATGTTAATTTTTTATTTTATAATTCGATAAATATAGATTGAATGTATTTCTTTAAGATACTGTATATTAAAATTTTCAATTTTCTAGTATTCATTAATACCGAATGATAACACTATGATTTACAAGAGTCAAACTTTCTGCCTTCACAACTTTAATATTAACTAATCAGATAAATAGATTAATGATTATTACTAATTATTTCTTAAACTAGAGATTATTCTTGTATTGGAAGTTTTAAATATAGCTTTAAAAAGAATTATACATAGAAAAATAAAGTTGAGTTATTCCATGTGTTTATATACTTTTTATCTGAGGTTTAACATTTAAAATAGGCAAAACTCTCTATACATATTGCCACTTAGTGCAAACCAGAGTAATCAATGGATGCCAGAAGGCTTGTGCATAAAATCCCCATCTAGTGCCTACTCATCCAATATCGCAGACTAGTTTCTGACTTACTCATCCAATATCCCCAGACTAGTTTCTGGTTTGTGGCCTTCATCAGTGAGGAGCCTTGGATCTGAGAGCACTGCATCCAATATGCCCAGACTAATTTTTGGCTTGTGGCCTTCATCAGTGAGGAGCCTTGGATCTGAGGGCACTGCATCTAGATCCTAGATGCAGTGCTCTCAGATCCAAGGCTCCTCACTGATGAAGGCCACAAACCAGAAACTAGTCTGGGGATATTGAATGAGTAGGCACTAGATGGGGATTTTATGCACAAGCCTTCTGGCATCCATTGATTAGTCTGGCTTGCACTGAATGGCAATACGTATAGAGAGTTTTGCCTGTTTTAATAACAGTTAAGAGCAAGCATAAGAAATGGTGATCATGTGATGTTTATAGGTTTAACATTTATATACTGGCTAGGGATAATCTTTAGTTTAAAAAATGATCAGTAATAATCATTAATATATTTATGCAAAATGAGTGACGTCATTGTCTTGAATGCAAAAAGGTTGATACTTATAAATGAAAGTGTAACCACTGAATTTTACATTAAGCAAAGTGTAAGTTTGATACAAAAACAATACATACATCACAATAAACTTTAGTTAAGTTTCAAGAAATTATTTAAAAATGGCAACTTTATAAAATTAATTTTTGAAAAATTAAGAAACTACTCAACCAAGTATTAATTAATATTAAATGGTGAGCTGCATATATATTTAAAAAAATGTCCCCAGATAACTATAAAATGAATTTTTTATATATACAATTATTTTAAATGAATTTTTATTTTTAAAAACTTAAATATGCTGAAATATAGATTTTTTTGTTTTTATGGCAATTTGCTCAAAATTTTAAATTATTATTTTTAAAAAAAAATATTAAGGATCATGTGACATTTTAGTAGTAATTAAAACTTTTATAATATTCTTCTAAATATAAATTTTAAAATGTAGGTCCAAATTCAATATCTCGTTTTAGTATAAGAATATAATGCAGATTTTTAGAAAACAACATATATATATGACGAATATCCAACACAGAAAAGGCAGACATATTTTTATAAATTTTAGTTTTTATTCATGCTAAACATACTTTCGATACAATATGCATCATAATTATAGAAAAAGTTTGCATAACTATATATTATCATTTATATATATATCTGAAGAATGATCTTCGTTTTGTAATAAATCTTTAAAAGGAAATAAACTACAATAAATGTTCTTAAAGGTGTAGCTAGGAATGACAAAATAATTATAAAGATGTTGAATTATATTATTAAATTTATAGCATATTGCCAAACGACATATTTCAGGTTATCAACTTTACTGTCAATATGTTATTAATTATTTGTATCAATATTAAGTTGTTTTTTTTTAAGACTTAGGTTTGAGTGGTGTTAATTATATTTATATGCAAACACACATTTATATGACACAATATTTTTATTTCTTTTCTTAAATTTGTTAAATGCCTTTTGATAGGCTGGAAAGTTTTTAAAGAATTGAAGTTTCACTCCATTACTTTCTATGCCCCAGCAATAAGCTACATAATTATTATTTTTAATGAACATATAAGGGGGGGGGTGCAATATAAATATAATTGCATTTTTATTAAATTTGTCTTATAAAGAAATATATTTGAATGGGCATTGAACACTCTTAAATAAATTAATAAGAAAAAGAGAGAAACTGAAAGATATAACATTGTATAATTAATTTCTTCCAATCTAATGGGATTCAAATAATAAATCTTATTTATGTAATGTAATTGATATTTAAATACAAGAAAAGTATATATACTTAAGCAAGATGTAATTAAAGAGGATTTGAACCCAGACTTTCAAGCTCCCTTCAGTCATCCATTTTATTTTATATGAGCAATACACATGGCCACATACATGTGGAAAACGTAAATGATCTCAACATAGGTATTTCATGCTGAATCATTATCCATTAGTTGATTCGGCTCATCATCTCTGACATATATACATAATCAGTGCTTGGTTTATGTTAAGATAGCAAATCTATAAACTTTAATGAACAGGCTTCAATCCTCTCCACCTTCCTTCCAGCTCTTCAGCCATCCATATCATTGAAAATCTGATAATAGAATGCTCAAAGTCCTAGTTGATGCCAGTATTATTGTCATACTCATGTTGACCTTAAATCACTTTGATGCCTCATATATAGAACCTTAATATGTCCATTTAAATACATGGAGTTTATCAATCAAAAGACTATTTGATACTCCAGCAACATAAGTGACAGAGCTAAACTGTGGTTCATGAACTTTTATTTTGAATCTGCTAATCTATCATACACTAAATCTTACAAGATGAGTGTATATACATTAGAGTAATGCTGCCCCAAAAATGGATTAGAATTCATATGGTAAATTTCATCTAAAGCCAAAGAGAATACTATGTTGCCTTAAGCCTAATTCCAATTTTTTAATATATTATGTATATAAGATCTTCAAATTAAATTTAAAAAAATAATGAAGAAACAAATTTTCATAAAAATAATGATGATGATGATGATGATAATGATTTTAAATGGGACTTCAATACGATAAATCTATGATAATTCATTATTATGTAATAACATGTAAATATTTATGTAATGCCACTATGAGCACACATACCTTTTTAATAATATTTGTTTTTTTGTTTAAAAAAAAATATACAAAAACAAAAGTATATTTATAAAAAGAAAATAATATTTAAAAAAATGTTTTTGTTTTTTTTTTGTCAGTGCATCCCTCATTTCATCACCATCCTATCTCAACTATCCACCGGAACAGAAAGTCAGACCGCTTTTTCTCAGTATGCACTTTATGAACAACCTTCAATGTTTGAGCAATGCATAGTGAAAACAGTGTTTTGATTCTACACTGGTGGATGGTTGCAATATGGTAGAGATGAGTTAAAAAATGTATTGACTAATAAAAAAAAATGATTGCAGAGTTATAAAAATGTCATTTTATTTCAAGTTGTAAAATAACTGTATATTTCTACATCGCAGTTGGTTAGCATCAAATACTTATATTAGTGATTATTTATCTTTTCAACATGTGTGCGATCAGGTGGGTAATCAATATATGATGGCACTGAGAGTTGTGGGTCGTGTGAAAGTCTGAGTTCGAATCCCGCATATATTACATATATAAATGCAGGTGTTAAGCCTATACAATGTATTAAATTTTTTTATGTAAATGGAATGCCGAATATTTAAAAGAATCCCTTTGATTATGGTTGGTATTTTTTTTTTTTTGTTTATGTTAATAATTAAATATTTAGTACTAATAATCGAATATGTTTTAATTGATACTTTATTTTACTTTAATTTTCAAAATAACCTATCCAAGAACAAGAACTCACCATCTCCGCTCTTTTCTTACATTTTTAAAAGTAAAAGTTAATAAAACTTTATCAATATATTAAATAATCTCAATACTACCAAATTTTCTTTTAAATCTTTATTTATAAGAATTTAAAAGAAAATGTGGTAGTATTGATGTTGATTAATATATTTTTAAAGATATTACACGTGGGAAAGAAAATATGAATAACTCCATGTATGTGCGTGCTTAATTTTAAAAAATCAGATACTGTATATTGATCTTTAATTGAATTTTGAAGTTTATATCTGTGTTAGAGACAATCTCTAATTTACTAAATGATTACTAATAATCATTACTCTATTTATCTAAAGTGGATGGTGTCAAAGATGTGGGTTGAGTTAGATTGACACTTGTAATTCAAAATGTAAGTAATTAATCAAACTTTAGTAAACAAAAACAAATTACTTTTAATCGTGTGCTTCGATTAAAAAAAAATACTAATTAATTTTTATTTATTTATTTTTAATTTGTATCTTTTATTTATCATTCAGTAGCAAATATCAAATACATTTTAATCGTTGCTATATTTATTTATATACAAAATAAAAATAAAATTATTTCAAAAATTTATTTTTTACAAGTTAAACTGTTTGTATGATAAAACTATATGTCTTTTAAAAAAATATACATGATTTTTTCCAAGAATAATATTTTGAAATAAAAATAATCCTTAATTTACTAATAACTTTTTTAAAAAAAAAAAAATTAGCTTTAAATCCATTATTCTAAAATAATTGCCAATAAATTAAAACAAAAAACCTTTCTAAACAACTTTCATTAATTTTAAAAATATGATTTCTTTAATTTAATAATATTATCAAATTTTATTTAATCGTGTTATATAGATATTATTTATTACTTCTTTGAACTAGGTAAAACGTAGAATCTCATATTTGAAGACACTTTACAGAAAAATATTTAGCTAAAAAGTGTTGGTGTTTCAAAGGTTTTAGACACATATAAACTAATAGGAGAACATGGTTTTTAGAACACAAATACCTACATTATTTATAAATGTTAATTTCAGACCTTTATCCATTAAAGTTTTCCTGGATGGAAAATGGTAGGGCAAAAACATTGTTTCTATTATTTTTTGTGAGAAAGAGTGAAAGAAACGTTGAACCATTTTTCGTTTGCCTTTCTTCTTACAAATATATTATCAGATATATGTTCTCATGTGTTTCTTTAATAGTCCTTATTGGATATATTTAAGAAAGACTTTTTGGTAAAGGTTTACTTTAGCGACCAGAGCATATTCACCATCTAGTTTTTAAAATTAGAACTAAAATATTCTAAATCTTACGTATCTGCTCCTATATTACAATTACAATAAATATTTATAATTAAAACGTAAAAGATAATAATAAAAAAAGCATTTACCTTTTTAAGCATAATTATGCCCTATGCATACTAGGAAGTTGGAGAAAAAGACGGCAGTGCTATAGTTACTGTGGAAGGCAAATTCTTGGAGGTACGATAAAAATAAAGCTCTGCTGGTACCAGATTGGAATTTCAGCTTACTCTTCACTCTCATCCACATATTCTAAATATTCTGGGTATGTATGTCTTGGTCTTCGGGATTCACGAAGTTGTCCTGTGGATGGCAACTGAATGCATATATACCCCATTGCTGAGTCTGCTGATATTATTGTACACAGCCCAGCCATCTGAAATTATGTGAGTACCTGGTAAAATGTTCCACTGGATTAGGGCCTCCAATGTGCCAGCCGTTCTATCTGCAACTTCTGTCAAGAAGCACTTCCTTGACACTCTTTCAATACCTCCAAAGACCCAATGCCCTCTACTTATAGTCCCCCTGTGGTATTTTCTGTAGAAATAATAAGTTTCGTCGATTTCGATGACTAATGGCTCCCCATTGTCATCCATTCCGCCAACAACCATCGGATTTGTGTCTAAATATTTGACACACTTTTCATGACAAAAATTAGCCCAGTCAATGACTATTTTCTTGCTTACGCCGGTGTTTTTTTTTATAAGTGCTATAAATCTAGATAGTTTAAATTGTTAAGTTATAAATGTAGATAGTTTAAATTCTTAAGTTTCAAATAATTTAAACTAATTATTTTAATTAATCTAGTGTAATTATTTCAATTTCTTTAAAATGGTAAATATTTTTTTTTATTATCTTTTACATTTTAATAAATTTTAATGTAATTGTAATATAGTAGCATATATGTAAGATTTTCGTATAATAATTTACTTCTAATTTTGAAAAGTAGAGGGCGAATATGATTTTTATCTTGTGGTCGCTAAAGTAAACCTTTATCGACTTTTCTCTAGTGTAAGAATATCAACTATTATAATACTCAATTTTTGATATCTGTGAAACCTTTTCATCTTTAATCCTACATTTTGAAAACTCAGATCTCTCTTCCTTAATAAAGTGATCAAGTTCAGGATCAAAGAAAAAGTTTTTGTATCTGCTGTTATATGTGAAGCTTCACCTTTTTTACAGAAACCACTTTGAGGCAGCATACTGACCAATCAGCAGTTGTTCTTTTTTTTCCTCTTCATTATTTAAAAAAAAAAAAAATTATTTCCAATACATATGAAATTTTCTGTCAATTTATTGTTGTACAATTATTATTTGGGTTTTTTTTAATAGAGCTATCATTATTATAAACTTTTTTTATGATACAAGTTTGTTAGCAATAATTTATACAAAAACTTTCTATCGATTGAATAATGTTCTGCAGTTCATTAGGAAAGTTTGTGCATAAAATACTTATCTAGTACCTACTTATGTGTAAACATATAAAATGGTGATGTTTTGATGGTTTTATCATTACTATTAGCATTCTTTTGAAGGAAATCCACCATAGCCTTCTAAACATAAACTTATAGCCTGTTTTTCTCATGAATATATAATATAGAATTAAAATATTTATTCTTTATTCTAGTTTTATGAATCATTAATCTTTCATTTAAACTCAATTTTGGTCTATATGTTATTTCTTACAAAAAGGATTAATATAAATAACCCCAGAAATAGTACTATTATCAGATTTGTATTATTCAGTAAATTATTTGGATTAAGACCCTTTCTCTATGCTATGTTTGGTAATAACAAAATAGCATGGATAAAATATTATTTTAAATAATTTATTAAATAATAAAAAAAATTTGATAGACATATCATTACTGAAGTAATTTATATTATTTTTTGTTTTTATAAGAAATTGTATTTAGGCCAAAATTGTTTGAGTTTAAATGGAAGAGTGAAAATTCATAAAAGTGTAAATATTTAGTTTTGCATTATATATTCATGAAAAAAATATAGACGTTAAGCTCTTTTTTGAAAAGAATGAGAAGCAAAAAAAATTAAGGAATTTTATAAATAAAGATTTATAATTTTGAAACTATTAACTTATTTAAAAGATTTCATGATATTAAAGATAATTGTAATGTGATTTGGAATTATGAAAAGGTAGAATATTATATATTTGTGATGTGTTACATTGCCTTTGAAGTAGGGAAACAATTAATAGTGGGCTTGTAATTTATTTTTGAATACTGATTTAATTGTTAATTGATGTATTCAGTTTATTATATTGACTAGTTTAGTTTTTGGAATTTAATATTATATATATATGACAATAGATGACGTTCTACCAAAAACACCGTTAAGCGTATGTTTGTTTACATAAACGGTGTTTTTGGTAGAACACCATCTATTGTCATAAATACAAGCGTTAGCAAGTTTTAACTTGTGTTTTTTTTGTTTTTCATATATATATAAACTTAAGAGCATGCTATAACTCTATATATATCATATTATGTTATCTTAAATCATATTACTAAGATTTTTATGCTCAACAAAATTTATTTTAAAAGTAGAACAATAGGAGTACTGTGAAAGTTTTAGAATTGGCATATAATTGTATTTTTGTGACTCTTCACATTGTTTTAAGTTCATTTCAAGTATTATATAATTAGTTGATTTTGTGAAGTTTACACGTTTTTATATTTTTTCTTATCAATCAGCTTATGTTTTGATCTATCATTGACTTTTTTATATTTGCTTGTTAATATTTATGCTATATGTTAAATCTCTATTTCAGGAGTATCCAAGTTGTCCTATATATCTATCTATCAGGGTAATTTTCTTAACTCTGAGTCTTCATCACATGATCACTATTTTTTATGCTAGCACATTACTATTATTAAAACAGGCAAAACTCTTCATATAGTAGTGCCACTCAGTGCCAACCAGAGTAATCAATGGATGCCAGAAGGCTTGTGCATAAAATCCCTATCTAGTCTGGGGATATTGGATGAGTAGGCACTAGATAGGGATTTTATGCACAAGCATTCTGGAATCCATTGATTACTCTGGTTGGCACTGAGTGGCACTACTATATGGTGATTTTTGCCTGCTTTAATAACAGTAATGTGCTAGCATAAGAAATAGTGATCATGTGATGTTTAGTGGTTTAACACCAATCCTGCCTAATAGGATAGAGGTAGCTATGGTTGTTAAAGAGCCAAAGACACCAAAATATATGGGTACTAAACTGGATTCAGACCCATGTGACTATATAAGCTATTGAGCTTAGATTGAATCTATTATTGTGTTTTCAATTTTATTTTCATAGTTTTGTAGTTAAGTAGAGATAAAAGGTCACTGCTGGAGGGTTGCATTAGATCCTAAGACTAAGTGCAGTGCTCTCAGATCCAAAGCTCCTCACTGGTGAAGGCCACAATCCAGAAACTAGTCTGTGGATATTGGATGAGTAGGCACTAGATAGGAACTTTATGCACAAGCTTTCTGGCATCCACTGATTACTCTGGTTGGCATTGAGTAACTCTGAGTCTTAGTTGTTCATTTTGTTTGTTGCTGTGTTTGAATGCTATTTTGCATTATTGTTGCAGGTAAAGTTGCACTCTCATAAATAGTATTTTTCTTAATGTAGGAATGTGAAGTTGGCCAAAAGAGTGTAATAATAATGTTTGTTTTCCTATATATTGTTAATGATTTTTGTCATAAGCTAGGAAAGCTAACACATTCATAGGGTTTTAAAATGGGATTGGGTTTTATCTTTTCTGTACATAGGGTCATGCATGATATATATTATTATATTTTAATTGTATTTTAAAAACTGAGTTGTTGAAGTGCAATAACACTGATTTTCAATAAGAAATTATACTAAATTCTAAAGACGTTGACATTTTGCTATTTATTCCAAGCATTAGTTATTAAAATCCCATGAAAGTTTAATCTTGACGATTTGTATTTTCCTCAAAGCTGATCTTTGGTTGATATGGAGAGAATTTTATGTTCTCAAAGTCTTTTAGTGGTTATAGTTAAGAGTTTCTTTATCAGAAGAATTTTATAAACTAGAGTTACTTTTATTATTTTTTGAAGAGATAGATATGTAATTGTTGCGTATTTACACCAATGTTGAACACTGTAAGCTAATAATTACTAAATATAATCCAATATAATAGTGTTCAGTATTTCTCAGACTAAAATGAAGTTTAATTATATTGTTTGACAATATAATCTTGTAATAAAATGCATATATATAAATATATATATATATATATATATATTTATTTATTTATAAATTAAAGTATTATATATATATATATATATAATACTTTAATTTCTTCACTTACAATTTTGATACTAACAACTTCAGATAAATACATTAATGATTATCATTAATGATTATTATTAATCATTTATTAAATTAAAGATTATACCAGTTATAAGCTTTAAACCTTAATTCAATATTAATGTATGGTTTAAAAAAACATAAACATATTAGAATCAATTGTGGTGACAGAAAATTTGATGCTTGTAAATCATATTAGATTAATTTAATACTGTGAAATATGAAAAAATGATAGACACACATGTCACTGTGACCTGAGTTAACTGAAAAGTGTTGTTTTAGCATGAAATGCATCTTGGGAATCATTTATCTTTTTCAGATATCTTTATTCATATCACTCAAAAATGTGTGGAAGAATGGTAGTTTTAAATATATTAATATACAAAGTATATTCATTATTTTAAAAAAATATCAATTAAAAACATGTAAATTAAATACAAGGACAAAATACTAGGAACATAAACATTAGAAAATTCTTATAGAAAATAAAAAATTTTGATTTAAAAGGAAACATCTTTTTTGAAAAGGCAATATGAATAAAAAATGTTATGGTGCAGTGGTATATGATCCTGTCTTACTTGCTGATAATCTGTGATTCAAACCTGGCAGGTGAATCTTGGAAATTTTTTATATTACAAATAAGTATAAATGTTTATTTTAGGTAGATGGTCTTTAGTCAACCTATCTAACCATTTAGTATTGGATTAATGAGCATCTATCTTTTGCCAAGAAGATAAAAGGCAAATGTTAATCTACATTAGTCACTTGAGTAATTGCTGGCTATAAAAAAATAAAACAAAATATGATTCTAATATGATGATATCTTCATTGTCTGTGTTGAAAATTTTTTACTCTTCTAAAACCTAAACTTTAATGAGAATGTAATACTATACAGGCTTTTCCATTGAGGGAGTTCAAGTTAAATTCCTGCACCCACACTGGGCCAAATGGTTTACCTTTATAATATAAAATGATTTGCATGTTCTTGATGTATTTTTTTTTTAAAAAAAACACAAAACTATTCACTGTAAAAACATGAGGATTATTTAAAATAAAGCATCACATAGTAATCCTAATTTAGATTAAAAATATATGGTATGCTAATTTAATTTAATAACCATTCAAATAATAATTTTTAACTTTCTGATAGAACTGGTAATCAGCAATTTCTCATCCTTTAAAATAAAAAAAAAAGTATGGTTAGCCCTTCGAAAAGCTAAGTTTGAGCATTCAAGTTGTAGACTGTTGAAAAACAATCAACTATGACTATAAACTAAAATTTTGTCAGATTTTAATTAAATCACAGTTGTATTGCTGAAAAAGGTGATTGAAATGATTTATAAATATTTTAGGGAAACTTTAAAAGGTCTAAAGTCTAAAGCATGAAAAAAAAAAGATAATGCCCTTTACAAGATCACTATCTTTTATATCATTAATTAGTATCACATAGCATGATGTGTTTTTATAATGTAAATAGTTGTTTATGAAGATGCATTTTACTGTTGTTGTATGTTGGTTTGATTCTACCAGCTAGTTGGATTATTCATCATCATCAACATCAACCATTATCAATCCACTGCAGGATGAAGGTCTCTCCAAGTTCAAACCATCTCCGATCTTCAGCTTCTCTTCTCCACATTACCCCTGCACACTTTCTTATTTCATCCATGTATCTCACATATGGTCTCTTTCTGGATCTTTTACAATCTCTTGGAATCCAGTTTAAGATTTCAATTGTCCATCTATTATCATCTCTTCTAGCAATATGTCCAGCCCAACTCCACTTCAGTCTTTTAATTTTTTCAATGAGGTCAATAACACCTGTTTATTCTCTTAACTATATATTGTGTTTTCGAAGTAATGTTCAATGGATTTTCTCAAAATATGAAAATAAAGAAGAAGTTAACAGCTATAAATATCTTGGTCAGATTATTAATACAGATGGAAACATAATGGATGAAATTAATCATAGTATAGAACACAACATTTGAAGTGATATTTTTTTTCTCTCTTCTTCGGGTGTTGCTGCTCAATCAAATGGAAATCTAGTATAGAAATGGAATTGGTGATTTTTAGACTCATCTAAAAGTGATACTTTGATCAATGAGTTAATTCTGCCAAAGATTAGACAGAATAGCACCTTGGACTTAATATATACAAATCTAAAAGCTGTCCATTCAATTTCTGTGCTATATTGTTGTTGGTCAGACCAGCATGACTTGAAGGAGGAAAAGAATATCACTTGAAATGTTGTGTTTTATATTTAACAAGGTGCCATTATTAATATTTTTAATGTATTTGAAAAAAAAATATTTCTAAAAAAATTTACAATTTCAATTAGATGAGGATAATAATCCAACACACAATTACAAAAAAAAAAAAAAAAATCATTAAAGTTTTCTTATATAAGCTAAACACTGAGATACCATGAAATAAATTGTTTAAGGGGGTGGCAAAAATGGGTATATTACCACTGATGATGATCAAATGTTAGTAATGTGTCATAGTATTGTATTGTCTACATAAAACAGCAGCTCATTCTATTTTACAGTTGTTTAAATTAGTGTTATTGCTGCCTATGTAATAAGATGTAGAAGATAATTCTTTGCTATTTACAACTAATTAAGGAATATCAAATATCCAGTTTTCAGTTTTCTTTCCTGTCAACTGTTTTTTTGTTTCTTTTAATATATGTCAAATGCGTTGACCGGGAAGCGAACCTCGGGGCAACTGCTTAAAAGACAGCTATGCTAACCACTAGGCCACCAACGCTTGACAAAAAAATACTGTTATTTACAGCTTTTCTGAAAGATAAAATAATTTGTTCACTTAGTAACAGTAATAAACTTGTGATGAGAACAAAGAAGTCAAAAATCGATTCTCAGATGTTTTATGTAAAAAAAAAAAAAATTTTTTTTTGGTTCAGACGAAATAAATACAACAGTTAAGTGCTTAGTCTGCCACTAGGCTTCTGAAACATCATATGACATTCTGGACTGGTTTTTATTTTACTAGTTAACTTTATAGCATAATAATTATAGTAATTTGTTTTGAAGCTAATATGTAAATGTAGATAGAAAGTAATCAACTGTTTTTTAATAAATAGGGTCCTGCCGAGCAAAAATCTTTCTAATAGCGTTTCATAGAGAAAAAATAAAAAAAACGGTCGGTAGAAATTGTTTGGGCAGGTTTTCCACCTTCATTTTACCCTCTAGTTAATAATCACTAGATACCCATTTATTAATCAAAGTTAAATGGTTATGGAAACAGTTGGCTAAAAAAAGAACGTAAAGCCAATTAAAATCAGTTCACATAACATTCTTAAGGGAGGAGGTAGTGGGGTAGTGTCTTTGCTTGTTAAACTGAAAAATTTGAGATTCAAATCCCGATTGAAGCTTCTTAATTTTTTTGAGGATCGTAATCAGTCCAGGCAGCAGTTTAATAATAATTCATACTCATATTATCTTGGATATTGATGATGAAGAATAAACGATTGGGATATCATACATCCTTTAAACTAATGGTAAGAGAAGTGCTACAGACGTAGGCACATATTTAATGTTTTAATTATTATTACCATTTTTGTCCTGTATAGTTTGGTGCAGTAGTAAGTGGCTTCAATGCTCAAATTTTTTGTGAATCCTTGCCAATAAAGCTACTCGAATATTTATTTATTTCTATTATAAGGAATAATATTTTGTATATAAAATGATTAGCAATTAGTTTGCTTTTATTTTGCTTAATTTGCAGAAAATAAACGGGAGTAATCAAGCAAATGTTCCGACATTAGTTTTTAAATGCGAACTAGATTTTCTTTTGTTAGAGTTAAATGTAAATAATTCTGTAACAATTTTTAACATAAAAATAATTAACTTTCACAAAACATCCATCGAAACAGAAAATAAAAATTGAAGGAAAATAATAACTTCAAAATAATAAAAATAAAATAGAAAATGAGGGGGGGGGGATTGTTTATTGGATATCATACATTGTTTGGAAATTGGAAAATCTTATATAAATTAGAAGGAAAATATTGGAAACGAAAGAAAGTTTGGGCATCGAGAGAACGTAACTTTGGTGCTCGAACATCTTAGCATGATTTTTAAAAAAAAAACAGACATTAAAATATTTAAACGTATAACGCATTTTTAAAATATAAGTACTTATATATGTACGTGTACATATGCGTTTAAACACATTATACATTTATATAAATAGTTGCGCTTAGAAATATGTAATAATAAACATTAAACAAGGCAAAACTCTCCATAGAGTAGTGCCACCCTGTACCAACCAGAGTAATCAATGGATGCCAGAAGGCTTGTGCATAAAATCCATATCTATTGCCTACTCATCCAATATCCACAGACTAGTTTCTGGCTTGTTTATTAACAATTATGTGCTAATATAAGAGGTAGTGATCATCTGATGTTTAGTGGTTTAATAATAAACATTATCTATAATAATCAAGTGACAGTAAGAGACGACCAGTTTACTACTGCAAGAAGTTATTGATTATGACAGCTAGAGGGCAATTCAATTATTTATTAATAGTACTTTAAAGTTGTCACTTGACTATTATATAGAAATATTTGTAAACAAATTGAATAGGTGTCAGCTCTATTGACATCGTTTGAAATATTAATTGTTTTGGTCGTTATATTACGCAAAAAAAAAAAACTAGTCAATTAATCTGAGTATTTTGTACTGTTGCTATTCATTCAGAAAATACGGCATTCTTTCTTTTTAAATTAATAATTTAAATAGACTTACTTGATATCCACAATTAATATAACAATCTTCTATGAATCAGATTATTTTACTATGCTATATACTAAACTGGGCAGAATCATATAAAACTCATATTATTAATTAAACTTTGTATAATAAGCCAGATATCTAAATATGCATTTAAATAAATAACTATGTAGAAAGAAATATAAGCTCTATATAACTGAAGAGAGATGTTCTTGAAATAATATTTCCTGAAGAGTGATTGGTTAGTTTATTACATATTATAGTGACTGAATAATGAATGTTTCAAGCACTAAGAATGGCGCTTACATTTATCCTTTTTATTACATATATTTTGACGTGTGTGGTTATTTATTAAATTATATGCTTCAGTGTTCAATTTATTATTTTATGGCCACATAAATAAAATGAGTTTTATATAACTAAAATAGGCTGATGTATAGATCATTATATTGAGACTTTAATATCAATGTCATAAGTTTATTGCTATTAATGTAATAAGAAAGATTTCTATATTTATGTGAACAATTGGTAGTGTTTTAAACAGCAGAATAAAACTTATTTTTGAAGTAATATATGCTACAGTGTCTAAAATAGGCTGATCTATAGAAAACCTTGCATTGATTATTAATGACTTGAAATCAAATCAATCAATGTAAATGTTATTTATGTGAGATGAAAGATTGCTGAATCATATGGACAGTTTCTGATGTTGCAGAGAAGAGGGATATTCTTTCTGAAATAGTGTATCCTGCAGTGTGCTTTAACTGAATATTTTGAGCCCTAGGATTGGAACTTACAACCCATAATCAGCATAATATAAATTTGCATAAATTAAGAAACATATTTACATGCTACATGCAAGTACTGAGATTGTTATATTAATCAGTTCAACTGAGAAACACATAAAATCTTGTGTGTATTATCCATAAATAATAGTAGTCTTAAGTCATAATAATAAAGGCTCCAAAATTTAAGATGATCCTTAGCTATGGTATGGAAATTAGTACTTAATAATATAGTTCTTAGCATTTAGATGACATTTATATAATTATATAGAGAATTATATAAAATCTACACATACATCAAATTCTATTATTGATCTTTTTACACCTTAGAGTATTTTTATAATAAAAATACAAATGTTCAAATATATTTGTATTTTATATAATCAAGTAAAAAAAGTATTATTTATATATTGTGAAAATAACTTGGTCTGGAAGTTAAATTAAAATCAATAATTGAAATATATATATATATTGAAGCAGTCGGATCTGAGTTCGATCCTAGCTTCATGACATCTAGCCATAAGCCCACTTCAAACCCTAGTACTAACCTTAAATTTCCGATGCAATGGGACTTTATACAGTCAATCCATGCTAATTTTCTTAAAGACAAACTATTTTATAAATGTGTATTAAAATTAATTAGTTTAAGGTTTAAATTAATCGAAGCTATTAATAAATTCATGATAAAATTATTCATGAATTTATATATATATATTATAACTGCGTGGATTGTGCGTATATATGTATAAATATTTAAATATATATAATTGTTCGAAAGTTTCATTGCATCAGGAATGTTTTGATTTGTTAAAATTTTAGTGATTAAAAGCTACATTCTTTCGATAAGCTTTCAGATTTTCCCTTTCCAAAAACAATGGGTAAAGTTTTATTAATTAGAAAAAAAAAGTATTTAAAATGTAAGAATTTCCTAATTAAAATCGTTTTTAGATTTATAAATTCATTTTCTAATTACAAAATGAATTCAGAATTAATGAGTTTGAAAGCCTTATCGAAGGAATGTATCTAAAATCAATTAGTAAAAACTTGTGACATTGAAAATGAAATAATCACTAGCCCGAAGGCATCAGATACAGTTTAAATAGCTCTGAAAAGTTTGGAGAAGGAAGAAGCCATCTTTGTTGTAGAAAAGTGCCAGTAAATTCTGTGTGTCTTAAAATCATGAATTCAAATAGTGTTCCTATTATGGTGAGGAGCTAAACGTCAGGAGTCTGGCTACAGTTCCTGAAGTCCCCTGAAAATCTTCTATGAAGCTGCTAAATCCTTTCTGGACCAATCGTGCTGCAAAAGTCATGACATCAACTAAAATGCTGTTCAAGTAATTGACCAAATGTGTGCCTACGTTTTACCAACCCAGACATGTAAACTAAGAAACCAGCCCAATGGTAATATATTTTCATAATGAGCCGTAACCTTCTGGCCAGTTTCCAAACTTTACTTTACACTCCCTTTAAGAGCTCTTTTCATTCTTTAATGTAAATCTGTAAAAAAAAACTTTCTTTTATTATGCTTTTTAAATTCATAGTAATTCTTTCAACCCCTAGTCTTTAAATTTAACTTTCCTTTCTTATGATGGTGGTTCATTTACTATATTATATATATATATATTGCATGATTTATTAATGTTGTTTACTTTTAATTATATGCCAATAATCCTTCGACGAGCCCCTTTTGTCCCATTTGCTTTGTGCAAATAATATAATATTAATTCTGATAGTAATTCTCGCCCATTAGAACTAGGTTTATACAGTTCTATTAATCATCAAGTTGAAAGAAATTATTAAATGTTGTTATTTTTATAATTGGCTAATAATAAATTATTAGCTCTGTTTTTAATCTATGCCCCAGCTATTTTCTCGTTTCACCAATATTTATTTACTCATATAATGTTAAAATATTTTGCAAAAGAGGGTTGATAAAGGTATCAACTAAATTTATTCTAATTCAAATTTCTGTTACTTTCTATTAAGATTCAGGGAGGGCACAATGTTTGGGGCATAACTAATATAATTTTATAAATGCTTTAAGATAATTTTAGTTAAAAGCTCGTTTAACTTTAATTAATTTGATCAAGTCATCACGTATCAAGTCATCATCTTCGAACATTGCTAATGAAGGGCAATCTTCCACTCACTAGGCTTGTTGGTGGTGATATCAGTTATTTTAAATTATAGAGGAAGAAAGCACTTCCTCCCCCCACTTATATTATATTCGGAACACCAAAGGTTCGTAGTTATAACTCGGCCTGGCTTTCCCCCGTGTTCCCCGTCTTTTTAAAGGGCAGTAAGACTTGTCAAATACAAGCCGCCATACTACTTAAATCACCGACCAGTGATTATCTTTCCTTTTCGTTTATAGCTCATAATTCGTCAGCACCGTTACCTTTCTGTTCCAGTAAAGCCCGCTCTGATGCTCGTAATTCATGATGAAGTGATTTCAATTAAAGTCGAACAAATTCTCAGTTATCTCAAATTAAATAAGTTTTCTAATAAAGGTTAAAGTTGTGCTCTAAATACGTATCTTGCTCTTCATGAATGGATTTGCAAATGTGAAAATAAATCTCACATTCTTTCATATAAAATTAGAACAGTAATTTCCTTTATAACTGAATACCTTTATCTGCCTTTATTTTCTCATTGGGGGCATAGACATATAGCATTCCATAATTTGCGTAATTGTTGTTGGCATATAATAGGAACTGCCATTTTTATTATAATTATAAACTCTGTTAAAGACTAGAGGTGATCAATATAATCATCATTTAAAATTGAACAAAAACTATTACTAGTATTATTAAATATTTTATTAACACACTTGGTTTCTTAAGTCTTTTATTCAATAATTATTTAATGTTAAGGCTCACTGTCTGTGTTGGCAACCTGAACATATACATATGATTCAATTTAAAATTATCTTTAGTTAATTCATTATCCGATATTAGTGTCAGTTCATGAGTCTCTAATCATCACCATCTGTTGAGCTAGTTCCTTGGCACATAGCACTGTGCCGTCGATTTAGATCATTCATTGATCTGATCTGGTGAGTTGGGTTTGAATTCAGTTTGGTTCGGCTGAGTTTGGATCCGACTTGCAGTTTAGGTGGTGGACGTTTTTCGACCGGTACAATATATATATATTATGATGGGAACTAAAATTTGAACCCCTTCACAAAGGTTAAAATAAGTAAGATTAATAAACCTTAACAAAAAAAATGGAAAAAGGATTTAATAAGTATAAATATATCTGTGGATCAAAAGAAATATATACATATTATATACATATTAATGTTAATTTAATGTAAAACAAAATGATTGTTCAAAGTTAAGATATGATTTATTTTTTTTAGAAGAAAGTAAAATAAGAAAAGATGATGCATTTTTTTCTGTTAATTTATTATTTTTAGAAAAGTCATTAAGGCATGTACTACATGTAATTACATTAGCAATTT
This sequence comes from Epiperipatus broadwayi, assembly GCA_028023455.1. Classification (NCBI taxonomy): domain Eukaryota; kingdom Metazoa; phylum Onychophora; class Udeonychophora; order Euonychophora; family Peripatidae; genus Epiperipatus; species Epiperipatus broadwayi. Next base: position 342,982 of record JAQFVV010012447.1, read on the forward strand.
ATTAATTAGCCCTGGTATTTACATAATTTTTTTTTTTGTTAAGTCATACATGGAATGTTAATAAATAATAAAATGTCTTTTCTGAAAGAAAAGAGAAACACATATAAATATCTGAAAGTAAATTAATTGTATATATTTTTTATTTATATAATGAAAGTAAAATAAATCTTGTACTGATTCCAGATACAAAATTTGCCTTTTGTTTTAATTGAATCAGACTATTGACTTATTAGAAAAATTTTAATTACAGACTAGTTAAAGATAGTCTGAATAGAATATGATTTTTTTTGTGTTAATTTTTTTTGGTACAGAGAGAAATACTGGCCACCTGCATAATAAGTCAGTATTTTCTTTTATGAAAAAGACTTATAAAGAGAAAAGTTTGGATTTCAATAGCGATCTTATATCCTGTTTGCTTGGACTAAAGCTCATCTCAACTGCTCTTCATGTTCTTTTAAAAATGAACATTAAAAATAAAATATTAAGTGTCAAGCATTGTTAGACAAGAGGTCATCGCAGCCACCTTGCAAGCAAGTAGTTGGTTGCAGACAGTTGTGGGTTTGCCTCCCGGCCTGTGCTATGACATATGGAAAAAAAATAATAAAATATTAAGTGATAGGAAGTTTGGAAAAAGTTAAACAGGGCCATTGATTAATGTCAGAAAGAATTGAAATAAGTAGTCTGTGCACTATAAAATATATCATGGGTGAAATATGCAATCTTATATGCATGATAAGCAAAATTATTGAATAGAGATCATTTGAGTATATCAAACACAACTTAGCATATATTCAATGCTATCTAAAATATTGTGATCAACCCAATGTGTATTAAAATACAGGGAATTAAGTAATAAGATCATTATTGTTACCAATTCATAAACAATTGCCATAAATAAACTGCGTAGACATTAAACATGACTTTAAGTTTATTAGTGCATTATATAGAATCTATACAAAAATACATCAAATTTTGTTATTCATTGTTGCTCGTTCCCTGGATAGCAAAAGACTCAGCTAATTATATGTATATACTAGTAAGAGTACAAAATACTTAATCTAGCATTTACATAATTTCCTGAAATAATAAATAAAAATAAAAATAAAGATTTGGCAAAGATACTCTCCAATATTCTAATTCTGACTATTTTCAAAAAAATACATAAAATTTTTATCTCAAAAAATTGTAAATAAAGGTAAATGTTTAAATTGTGTGGACATAAATATGAAACACATTTATATCCACACACCTTCATTAAGAAAGATACAAATATTTTAATTTTAATCTATGTTAAACCATTTTAACTCTTTCTTAAAACTTATAGGTTAAATTCATCAGTTATTCATCAATTACAATTTTACACAAAGTATTATTTAAATGATATATATACATCTAGTTATAGCAAGAGCTCACAAATAAGCTCTTAACAAGCTTTGCAGAATATCCCTAATCCCAGACCTGGTATATTTATAAATCTTAGATACCCTTCTCAGAAATACACATACAACTTTTATATATATATGACAAAAATGAGCGGGACAACTTGTAGGGTTTGATATTCAGTTAGTGTTGGTTAAGTGATAGAATAATGAAGCTCAATCAAGAAATACAATTTAAGAAGAAAAAAAACTGTTAAAAATCAAATAATTCACTTAAATATTATTTTTACTAATCTAATTTTGACAAAATTGAATTCCTGATCTAAAACTTACAACTTTGTAAAAGATTTTTTAGTTTTATTTAGTAATAATAATTATCTAGACATCCTGAAGGTTCTTTTAATCCACTAGAATTTTATAACCTAACTAATCAATAGAGCAGCAAGAAAAGTAATCATGTTAATTAATGAATATAAAATTTATGGTCCAGTAAATTATATTTCATTCATTTGAGATATCCATTCTTGTATTATATTTTATTTTCAATTAAAAAATATATGTAAGATCAGTAAAATGGCTAAAATTTGTATACATTTTAAATATATATATATATTGTATCAGTTGCAAAGCAAGATACATAATTGACTGTAAGTGGTTAAATGCTGGTTATTTTGGGGTAACAATTTTAATAATAATGATAATAATAAAAAAAGAGTAGAGAAGTAAGTTTTAAAAAAAAGAAAAAATATTATTTTAGTTCATTGATTTGGAATTTACCTATATTGTCTTTAAATTTAACATTCAGAGTTCAAAGTTTAAATTTCAATTATTTAAAGTTTGAAATTCAAATATGATTTAAAAGATTCAAGTTTTATTTCCTTTAAATGTCAAATTTATAAAAAAGAATTTGTAATAAATATTTTGGGTACTTTGGTATTAGAGCTGCAACATGAAGAATTATAATCGTTTAATCATTAAATTAATTAGGTTATTAAATCAAAAACATATTTTAAAATCTACATTAAAAAAAAAACAATTTAACAAAAAAATATATGAAAAGCATTACTGTGAAGAATAGTTCAAATGCATGTTTAAATTAAATTGAGTGTGTTTGCACATGCATATTCTGCATAATCTATTTTAATACACTGTACAGGCTTACACCTGCATTTATATATGTAATATATGTGGGATTCGAACTCAGACTTTCACACCACCTACAACTCTCAGTGCCATCTTATATTGCTGACACCTGATCACACACATGTTGAAAAGATAAATAATCACCAATATACATATTTCGTGCTAAACCAGCACTCATCAGTTGGTTTAGATTATCATCTCACATATATACAATTAGTATTCGCCTTTATATTAAGATAACCAATCTTCATACTTTAATGAGTGCTGGTTTAGCACAAAATATGTATATTGGTGATTATTTATCTTTTCAACATGTGTGTGATCAGGTAAGTCAGCAATATAAGATGGCACTGAGAGTTGTAGGTGGTGTGAAAGTCTGAGTTCGAATCCCGCATATATTACTTATATAAATGCGGGTGTAAGCCTGTACAATGTATTAAAATAGATTATGCAGAATATGCACGTGCAAACACACACTCACTTTGATATAAAGATGCATTTTAACTATTCTTCACATTAATGCTTTTTGTATTTTTTTTTGTTAAATTGTTTTTTTTTTAAATGTAAATTTTAAAATATGTTTTTGATTTAATAACCTAATTAATTTAATGATTAAACGATTATAATTCTTCATGTCACAGCTCTAATACCACAGTACCATATTTTGTTATTGTAATTAATAAAATTAACCAAAAAAATTATTAGAAAGGTAATGAAATAAGACTTTTTTATTATTTTAAATGATTTGTAGTTTAAATAAAAAATGTAATTAAAATTTCATTAAAAGCTCATACTGGTTATTAATAAGCACACTAAATAAATATGTACGGATCTTTCTATGTAGATTTCAAATGGTTGACATGTAAACATTAAAAACTCCTGAAAGAGCAAATGGGTTTGGTATAATAAACCTAATATATAATTTTTATTTAGTTCATCAAAACAGTGCTATTTTTAAGAGCATGATAGGATGCTTTTTTAACATTGATTCACTTGGTGATACAATTTTGAGTTTTGAAAAGTTAGCAAGACTTCCTTTCTGGTAAAATGAGGACCAAGTTGTTTAATCACAGAAAATTACATTAGAATATTACTATTAATAAATCGAAAGGTTAAAAACTAAGTCATAAAAATTAAGAGCTTATTAAAACTATTAGTTGATAATAGTGTAGTTGCTACAAAAATTAGATTCATTTATGGTTAATAATCTACAATATTTTTCTTTAATAGATCTAATAAGCGATTATTTAATTCTACATGTAAAATCTGCATTGTTACTGACCATATATTTTATACTGTATAGAATTATATGACTACCTCACCTTTTTCATCAAATGAAACTGATAGGTCATCTTCTTGAACTTTTTTTTATAACAGATAAAAGAAATTTAACCTTTTGGATTTTATTTTTGACAGCTAGATGTAAACCTAAAAATTCTATAATGAAAAAATTGAATTATTGCTGAAAACTAAGACATATACTTTCAATCTCTTTATTTTATTGATTAAAACTAAGACCCAGGGATGTTATTACAGCTGTTGGTAACTATTGTAAGATTTAGTAAAATGTATATTTTTGCCACAGTTAAATAAAAACAAAATATATTTATTGTCTGATTAATATATTGTGTGGAATTGATGATAGAAATTACTATAGTGTAATAAATTCTATTAATAGTTCCTCTTATGATAACTAAATTTATCAATAAAGCATCATTTAAATTGAATGTAGACCTCAATTTCACAGATATTTTTTAAACTCTGGATTTAAATACAGTAGTGTCTTTTTTATTTCATCTATAACTTCTTTATAATTTGAAATTAAATTTAATATATATGCATATGCTTCATATTGATAATCTAATTTATGATTAATGTGTTACAACTTTATTTGAATCTTTAATTATTACATGCCATTGTAATATTTGTTATTATAGATCAATTTTTAAACAAATTACATTAATTTAGAATTAAAACGCTAGCTAAAATTAAAATTCAAAAGTAATGGTTTCATTGCCAAATCAGATTTGTCAAGTCCAATGTAACACAAACATAAGAAAAATATCTATTTTCATTAATTTTAACTCACATTTGACTTATTTTTGATATCAAAATAACTCTTAAACAAACTAATAGCTTCAGAATCATGCATTTTTAGTAACAGAAAATTTTAAATTCATTTTATTTTATTCTTTTCAAAGAAGCAACTTTAGCCTGTTCAAACATAATCTTATGGCTTGTATTTTTTTATAGATATATAATGCAGAATTAAGATTTGATTTTATTTTACTTTATGAACTTTTATTCTTTCATACTAAAAAATGAAAGTGTGAAAGTTCATAAAAGTAAAATAAAAAATATCTCAATTCTGTAAAAATATCAATAAATAAAATACAGACTTTAAGATGGTTGCCTCTTTGATAAGAATGAAACAAAAAGAATTAAAAAATCTTATTTATTGAAAATCTATCATTCTTAAGCCATTGTTATTTAAAAGTTTTTTGATACTAATATTACCTCACATGATCACTATTTCTTATGCTTGCTCTTAACTGTTATTAAAACAAGCAAAACTCTCTATACATATTGCCACTCAGTATTGTTTGTTTTAATGATATTAATATTAGCTAGAATTATGGAAAAGTAGGTTAGTATATATTTTTTATTTTGTGTAACTTTACACTTGAGAAGTCTATCTCGGCAGTGGAAACATTAATTGTACAATTTTAATTTTAGCTATTTTTTTATTCTGAATTGGTGCAATTTCTTTATCACATAGATTTGTTCTACATTTAGCTTTTGATATTTAAATTTTTAATTGTATATATAAAAATATTTTTTATCATTTAAAAAAAACAAACAATAAATACTGACATAGATATGTCACTTTTAAAATTCTAAAAAATTACTCAAACGTAACAAGTTGATTTGATTCTTTTTATTAAATACCTAAATAAATTTATTTCAGGTAATGGGATTGTTTAATTTTGAAATATAATGCAGAATAAAAATAATAAATATCTCTAAAAAGCATATAAACATATATGACAAGTAATTAAAATTGCAAGTATAAATTTCAACCTTTTTTTAAAAATATAATTATTTATTTTATAAATAAATTTAAAAAGACTAGATTTAAAGTAAGATAAAATGACTTATTGAATAATATTTCTGTAGTGTAATTTTTACTATACCACTCTCATATGTAAATAAGCATTTTATTTTTATAGCGATGTTTTATAAATTGTAATACATTAAAGATCAGCCTTTTCAAGCTATTGTACAAGCGCTTTTTATGAGTGTTAATAATAAATGAATACTTTCACTCCCAACACAAGATATAGTATTTAGGAAAGAATAAAATAAATCCACTTATTTTTTCCAACCCAAATGCTTATAAAACAGCGCTGCTTATTTACATATGTTTAAGTTTCATTTGAGAGTGATGTTTAGTAAATTCTAGATAATTTTGTTGATGTCATTCATTCAGACATCGTAAACAGTAATTTAAAGTGAGTGGTCTATCCTCACACTTTCACTTCCAGTACTTAAGATTTGCCCATATATAAGCATTTGGGTTGGAAAGAATAAGTGGATTCATTTTATTCTTTCTTAAATACTATATCTTGTGTTGGGAGTGAAAGTATTCATTTATTATTAACACTCGTAAAAAGCGCTTGCACAATAGCTCGAAAAGGCTGATCTTTAATGTATTACACCACTCTCATGTAAGATAGGGAATGGTTTCTATCCTCTTTTAAGTGTCCAATGTGCGGCCCTCACAATTTTGACAAAAATCATTTAATGAAAGTATATTAATAATTTATATTAGAAATTTATTAGATTAGAGATTATCCAATGACGAATAATATTCCTGTAGTGTAATTTTCACTATACCACTCTCACCAAGGTAGGAAATAGTTTCTATCTGCTTTTAACAACTTGTGAAGGAATTTAATCATAAACATATGACCAAAGACATGCTAAAAAGATCTATGATTCCCATGATGCAAACTCATTATTGAATAATCTCTAGTGTAATGAATGTCTAATAGAAATTACTAATATACTTTTGTTAAGTAATTTTTGTCAAAGTTGTGAGGGCAGCACATTTGACATCAATAAAACTTGTAATTTGATATATATATATATAATGAACAGTGATAAAGTTATGTGTAAGTGATTGTGATCTGTGCCAACTGATGAGTGCTGATTCAGGATAAAATGTGAATTTTGGGAATCATAGATTTTTTTACATGTCTTTGGTGACATGCTTATGATTACATTTCCCCATAAGGTGTTAAAAGCAGATAGGAATCATTCCCTACTTTTCATGAGAGTGGTGTAGTGAAAATTACACTATAGAAATATTATTCATTATTGGATAATTTCTAGTCTAATGAATGACTAATAAAAATTATTAAAAATGACGTAGTGTTTGGATTAAGCTCAATTTTTTATCTACTCTTTGAGGGTTTTGTTTTTATAATCAGTCTTTAGTTACATTTTTAATGAAAAATAAAATTTATTAAATCTTTATCTTTAAATAAATTTTATTAAAAGTCATACATTCAAATAACAAAAAATAAAATATCAATTTGAAGTAAAAAAAAAACCAAAAAAAAAAAAAATTGTTAAAAATCAATACAAAAGGCTTTAGTTTTTAATCTAAAAAAGTAAATAAAAACATATTTTTTGCCATATTTTTATTTTAAAAAAAAAAAGAAATATTAAATAAAACAGTAGCAAACTCTCCATACAATAGTTCACAAATTTTATATCATTCATTGATTACTATGGCTTGCTCCAGATGGCACTACTGTATTGGAGAGATTGCTATTATTTGAAAAGCTTGTGTAAGCATAGGAAATAGTGATTTTAGCAGTTTTATACCAATCCTGCCCATATAATAATAGTGACTGTGATTATTAAAAAACCGAACATACCACAATGTATAGATACTGAAATGGATTTAGATCTGAGTATTTAAGCAAATTAGCTTGTATTAAAACATTATTGTGTTTTTATCTTGAGCAAGGTGACTGCTGGAGGATTACCATAGATCCTAAGATCTAGGTGCAGTACTCTCATATCCAAGTTTCCAGGTCCTCACTGATGAAATCTACAAGCTAAAAACTAGTCTATAATATTAGATCATGGACTTTATGCACAAACATTCTAGTATCCATTGATTACTATGGATTGGTCTGGGTGGTACTACTGTAGGGATAGTTTGCTATTATTTTACAGCTTGTATAAAAATCGGAAATGGTGATCACATGATGTTTTAGTGGTTTAAAAAAATATTACTGACATACAAACAAATCATGAAAGTATTTCAATTAAAAATCCATTTTTCAATTTAAAAACAGTAATAATATAATCTATTTACATAAGTTTTTATTAGGCTAATTTACTCCCAAAAATCAAATTTATTTAGAAAAAAAGCAGCAAACAGCACATTTTATTAAAAAATAAATATTTAATAATTAAAAATATAGAAATAAAAATACTTATTATTTATTAATATACATAAATTGAAATATATTTTTTATTGAATTAAGTGGTTTTGATTTTAATATTAAATTTACTATTGAGGGTAGGAATTTGAATTTTAATAAGTTAACATGTTTAGATTCAGTAATTTTTAAAGTTAGTGTTAAACATATCATCATCATCAACCATTATCAATCCACTGCAGGATAAAGAGCTCTTTTCCAATCTTTAGCTTCTCTTCTCCACATCACCCCTGCAAACTTTCTTATTTCATCCACCCATCTCACATGTGGTCTCTTTCTGGGTCTTTTACAATCTCTTGGAATCCAGTTTAAGATTTCAATTGTCCATCTATTATCATCTCTTCTAGCAATATGTCCAGCCCAACTCCACTTCAATATTTTAACTAATTATTTTATTAAAAATAAAAATGAAGGCTTCGCCCTTCGAAAGTACTAAGCAAAAATAAATAAATATAAATATAACATTTTATTTGAGAATTATTGGTGTGTTATAACTAATTGTGTGAAATATTAGTGTAAAATATTTGAGTATTACACACACACACACACATATATATATATCAATACAGATTTAAAAATTTTAATATTTATTAAAAATATAAATTTTCAAGAAATATGGTAAGTCCTCTAAGTTATCAGCCTCTGTATTCATAACATTTGTTTGTTAAAATTTGTTATAGGAATAAAAAAGCTTAATATTTTTAATGATTTGATTTTAAAAAAAAAACAATTTAGTAATGATTATAGTGGGTTAGACTATTCTTGTGATTTTATAAAAAAATATTATATTTAAGAGTAATAATTATAATTTCTATTTTAAAACAGTTCATAATAATAATGAGGATAAAGAATTTGTTTACTTTTTAAATCATCAATATATAGATTGATTGATGAGAATAATCATTTTTGGAAGTATGAGGATTGCTTGACAGAAAAGCTATGATTAGAATTCATTATTAAATAATTATAACCAATTTATTGATGATAAAAACATTCTAAGGTTAAGAACACAGTGACATCCCTAACCAAGGTCCCACTCTCCTTGTTGGGGAAGGTGCACTATTAAATGCAGCTGTGCTACCCAAAATCACTTATTTTCTGGCTGGTTTTTCCCCTACTAAGACCTTTATAAAAAAGGTGGAGACTCAATGTAGGAGGCTTTGCTGGGGTGTGAGAACAGCAGTAATAGGCCTCAACTCCCTTCAAAGGCTAAATCACAAATTGGACTCGGACTCCATTCAATCAACACCTTCTTAATCCAGAAAGCCCACAATATTTTAACCAAACTATTTCAGGATAATCCAAAAATGGAAAGCCCCCTACCAATAAATGAGGTTGAACCCACTGACCCCCCAAGAAAGGGTAACATTTGGTTACAGCAACAGGTCACACTCGTGACTAAAAATGTAACAATGTCCAATTCCCTTTTCAATGGCAAGCTTTCCTATTGGGACACCCATGCTCTAATCAATGGTAGCAGTCCCATCACTAAGACCAGACTTCAGCTAGGGATCAAGCGGCTTGCAGGGTTAACAAAGTTCTGGAAGCTGGAGGCAAAATTAGTAGACTTTATAATTACAGTTAACCTTGAGACTCTACCAACAGCTGCATTCCTCCACCACAAGCGGAGGTATAAAATAGATCCGATATGCCCTCTGTGCAAGAAAACCGATGAAACAATTTCCCACATTCTTCAGGAATGTGAGACCTGGAATAAACTACGCTACCTGACATTGCAAAAGACCACAGATAAAGACTGGACCTGGGTGGATATGGTGAAAGCTTTTAAAAAGGGCTCCTTTGGCAGTGTTAGATTGGCAACTTATGTTAACTTTGTCATCTGGTTGGCACGAAATAAGGTAACTTTTGGAAAGGGTATTGATTACAATATTGAGGTATTATACTTCAAATTGTTAAATGACACCAAGGCCCATGACGAGAGGACATACCAGCCATGGCTAACTGATCAGACTTGGAACCAGATCAAACCAGGGCCATGCCTTGCCTAGTGTAGTGCTTACCTTACATAATAAATAAATTGATATATTAGTAATTAGAAATTATAACAGCCCAAAGAGCACTAACATATCATGATGATAAATCCTAGGAAATGAAGGTAGTTAAGCCTGAACAAATTAATAAAAGATTAGGAATAGATAGAAGGGAAAGTGACTGCTCTACAAGTGGTATGCCATGCAAACCAAAAAATAAGCATATATACCTATAAAGCCATTTATAACAGAACTGGGAGAGCTTTAATGGTGAAATTGACTTGTACAATTGGACAATCCAAACACCTCATTTATAACAGTACTGGGAATGCTCAAATGGTAAAATAGACTTGTACAATTAGACAATCCAAGGACAATATTCCCACTGCAACTGAAGTTGTTGCCTTGTCTCTTTCAAGCTATGGCCCCAAATAATAATGAGACATGAATAGAAGTGTTCTGAAAGTGTAACATTGCTGTTAATATAACAACATTTTTGTCTCCAAATAACTAATGGAGAAATGGACATGTATAATTGGACAGTTTTGTGAACAATAATTTCAGCATAAGAAGTTGGATTTATGTGTGTAAGTGTGGAAGGGCAGGTGAATTTTGTGTCACTGCACTTCTGGAACTATTAATATCCCACTCACCTATCCATACATTTATACTTGAATGTTGAAAATCATAAGCATTGAATCAAGTGTATGGGTGCGGATGCGCTTGACATGCACCGACACTCCCTAAATTTCTTTGTAATGATTCTTGTTGATTGCATTGTAAAACTTATGCCTCTTGAATTGTCTTGGCACAAATAAAGGCATTTGAAAGTAAAAAAAAAAACATTCTAGAAAATTTCACGCAATTATCATAAAATATGGATAGGTGGTAGTAAATTGAACCTTTATGAAAAAGTTAAAATTCATAAAAGTAAAGTTAAAAATAAGTATCTTAGTTCAACTTTATATATTCATGATCTCAATCATTATCTTAATTTTCAACCATTATCAATTCGTTTTAAAATAAGTCTCTCCAAGTTTAATCTAGTTTCTCTGATCCATAGTCTCTATTCTCTTCACACTATGCCATAAAACTTTCTTTTTCATTTATTTCATATATAATCTTGCTCTAAGTCTTTTACAATCTCACGGGGATCCAATTTAAAACTTGATTCTTGTTAGGGGTATTAGAAATTATCAACATTCTTTAATATAGCAGAATTATTATTATTATTTAAATATCATTATTATGCTTAATTTAATGTTAAATATTTTAGTTGTCACATGAAGATTTAATATTATTTTAAATAATTATATATTTATGATCCTGCTAAACTTTAAATATGTGTATGTGCAGATATATAGTTACATTACAATTTACATTCATGTATGTATATGTTTATCTTTGAAAAATTTAAAAGATAAAATTGATCTAAAATGGGCTTGTTGATAGAAAAAATAACTCTGCATGAACACTTAAGTGATTAAAAGATTTAGAAAGAGAACAATAAGTGATACAAAATTAAAATAAGAAAGTTTGTTGGAGCAATGTAAAGAAGAAAAGGCATGGATCATAGAAACTAGATTGAACTTGGTGAGAATTTTATCCTACAATGAATCAATAATGATTGAAATGATAATGGGGGGTGGGCGAGAGTATATATATAATTACAATACTATATAGAAAATATGAAATTAGTATAGCTTAGTGTATAAATTATTAAGGGAGTAAGCCATTTTCCCTCATGCTATAAATAAATATTCTGTATGTTTAGCAAGGATTTAAAATAGAACGGTCCCACCTATTCCTCAAGCTTATGATGTTAGTAAGCATATCCTTGATAATATTGGTGGAAATTTAAAATGAATATAATATATCAACCAAATAAAAATATAACATTAATCATTATTAAATTAATAAACAATTATCCATGAATGAAAACAGAATCTAATTTTTAAGTGAAATTCTGTCTCCATCTTTGAATAATTGATTATTAATTTAATAACTATTAATTCCATATTACAAGGATAGAGACAGACTTTTACTTTTAAATGACATTCTATTTCAATCTTTGTATAATTCATTATTAGTTTAATAATTGTTAATGCCATATTTTTGCATTGCTATCTGAATTTAACTAATATTGACAAGTTAAAAGCTTAAAGAATAAATGTAATCATTCTATTCTTAATCTTTGCTAAACTTAGACTGATATATTAATTCATGGCCCTGAGAGAGGGATTGATTTATTTTTCATATTTATATTGTTGTATATATTAAAAATAAAATACTGTTTAATAAATGTTATTTTACTTTCCTTATGCTCTTATAATTAGATATGCATGTTTGGAGGTGTGAGTTAAGAGAAGTTTAAAAATTGATTACTGAGAAGTGAGATATACAAACTTCCTCAGAGGGGATTTTTTTATATGTACACTTAATGCAATCCACTAAGCATGCTTTCAACATCTTGTAAGCAATATCATAAACATAGTAATGCATCTGCAATTCCTCTATACTTCACAGATACATTGCTATGTTTGTGATATCACTCTTCTCTAGAGTTTGCAGATGCATCACTACAATTATGATATCACATACAATGTTGAAAACATGCTTAACAGATTGCATTAAATGTATATATATATATATGGATAAAATCCCATTTCAAGTTCATATATCTCACTTACTAGTAAACAATTTTCAAGCTCTTCTTAACTCAAGCCTTCAAGCACTTATATCTAATTACTATGATTTGTATGCATTGAAAACAAGTATTTTTCAGTTGGAAATTATTCACTATTTATGAGGGGTCTGTGAATAGATATTTAGCACCTGACCCAATAAATACATTTACTGATGCCTTAGTGGGTTATTGAGGCCATTTTTTAATGTTTAGTTTTTATGGGGGAGGAATATGTTAATTTTGTATTTACTAAAATTACAATGTAACAATACGACTATTGTAGAAAACAGAAAAACGTTATAATAATGTAAAACACTATTACCAAGTGTGTTCAACTCATTTGAGTGTTTATTCTAAAAACAATTCACAAAACGACAAACCTATTTATAATAAAAGTACTGTGTTTAACTGAATTTAAACTTGATAAGTTGGCCAGCAGATTTCAATCCAAACACTTAAGTACTGAAATATTCCATGTTGTTTAGAACATCAGTGGAGTGGCCATTTCTGGAGCTCAAGGTCATGAATCATAATTCCAGTTCTTCCACTCCCTGTACTCAAAATTTTGATGAATTCCAAAACCATAAAGATATTCAATTATTTTTATTGTTTGTTCTAAGTTATTGGTTTTTTATTGTAACTGATTACAAAAACATCTCTTAATCACAATTAAATTTACCTATTGCCATTTCTCCTAGCACTGTTGTGATTATTACTCATATCCATGATAAGAGATCCACAAACTTCATAAGGGATATTATAAACTCCCTCTGCCTCAAAAGACCTTGAGTTTTTAGAACTGGATAAAATGTTACTAATTTTTTTGATTGGTGATATTATAGTATTTCAGAATACATCCAATATTTCCTATAGTTTATATAAGAAATATAAGTTCTAATCATTGTTATTCATAATAAAAACAAGAAAAAAACTACTAATCAAGTTTGTATTCATTATATTAAAAAAAACTACAGAAAGTATTGGATATATTCTGAAATATCACAATAAAAGCAATGTATACCATTAATAAAAAAAAAATGGCAACATTTTTATCCAAGCCTAAGAATTCAATATTTTAAAGCCTAGAGTATTTATAAAATCCCATGAGAAATTTGAATTATTATCACATCATTTTTAGAAGAGATGAAAATACAAATGTATTTAAACGGCAGCCATCATTATCGGCATGCTCACTCCATGCTATGGATCCTCTCATCATATAGATTTTTCATTCACTTGGGTAAATATGAATACAACTGTAAAGTTCATCTCTGTGTTTACTAAAATGCTTTTATATCTTCTACTCACATAAATCATTTTAACATATGCAGTAGTGATATTCAGAATGTGTGCATCAATATGGTCAAACCTAACACCAATTTTTTTTATAAAATTCCATATTATATATATATGTATCATACTTGGTAGATTAAATTATGGTAGTTTATTATTTTTATGTGACATAGAATACTGCATTATCAACTCTTTTTATTGCATGGCTAATCTATGGCATATGAACCAAAGGTGGAACATTATAGAGCTAAACGTGATGCAATAAATTTCTGATTATAAAAATAAAAAATAAACCTAATCTTTGTAAAATAATACTGTAACAAAAAATAATAATAACAAGATTCAGAAAAAAATTTAGAACAAAAATTTAAATCTAATGAGCTAAAATAGATTTATTGTGTTTTGAGCAACTAGTAGAGATAGAATCCATAATAGTTTTTTTTTAACTTTCATTTTGTAATTGATGTTTTTACGTTGGTGGCTTTGTTTATCATCCTTAGTTAATCTGGCAACTTCGTTTTTTGTGAAAATTATTTTGATCCATGAAATTGATAAAAACATAATAATGTCATGGCTGATTGATTGAAATATGTAAACTGCTATTTCTTTCATTAGCTAACTTAACTTCAACCACTAGAGGTTTGTTGAAAGCAAAACTGATTCAGAAACTCATTAAAGTAAACAGTACTTGTGAATTTTCCCTAAACCAAGATGGCAGCCCATATTTTTGATAAATATAGTTTTGGGTGTCTTGGGATTTATTTACAGCTGGAGTAGAGATTCAATGTGCATTGAATGGGGAAAAGTTCATTGGATTTGTCCAATAACACCATCATAGATTGGCACAATTACCTGAGGGAAGTCTGCACATCTTTTTTCATTTTTCTATTAATAAGTTAATACAAAAAAATATTAATAATGAATAAACTGTAAATATTGTAATTAATTTTTCCACATTGATTTATTTAAAATAATAATGAAAAATAAAATGTAAATATAACATTTCTCAGAAGAAGTAAGCACATTTTTTTTTTCATTTTTCCATTAATAACTAATACTAAAAATAAATAAACTAGCTAAATATTCTAATTAATTTTTCCAAAATGATTTCCTTTTTAAAAAATAACAGTAATAAAAAATAAAATGTAAATATTAACGACATTTCCTAGAAGTCACCCCCCCCCCCCCGAAATTGTAGATTTATTAAAAATATTGGCTGCCATCTTGATTTACTGAAGAACTCACAAGTACCTAGTAAACAATGTTTAAAATTTAATTATTTTTTTTATAATATACTTTTTTTTTAAAATCATGTTTCTGCCTTTAAAATTCTCAATAATAAAAATGTTCCAGATTTGTAGGATCTTTTTTTTTAGTCCAAGTTTAATACACCAGTTTATAAATATTATATCACCTCCGAACATATATAATATATAATTTTTTTTACTAATGTTCTATGCGGTCAAAAATTATTAGGCATCAATCTATTATCTTATTGTAACGATATATATATATATTACATCTTTACGTTTTACTTTATTTTAATCTATTTTATAATAGGGAATATTATCTCCGGTACAATATTTGTTTGTAATATAATTATGTTAATTTTTGTTACGACTTTAAACCGTTATGAAATATTATTAATTATAAAATATTAAAATGTTGTCTGATTATTATGCAAATTAATTCTGCTGCTAGCTTATAATGAAGAAAAGCTGTTAGACAACCGCTTATTTTTGATAGATAATGAATAACATTTTTTTAGAAAAAAGATACAAGTCTATGTTAAGAAATGCTAAAACTTGCTGTTTAATTAGGAAAAAATATTTTTGACGCAGTTATTAACGTTATATATAAATAAATGCATGTGTTTTATAATAAGTTTAATATCCATAATTCAATTTCAATCATTCAGCTACCCAATTTCTCATGAAAATGTTTACGTTATAATTCTAAATTTTAATGAAAGATAACTATTACAAAAAAACAATAAATATCAATAGTAGTAATATCATTTAAAAATGGTCTGAAAGAGGAAAAATTAATAGGCTCACAAACAACAATTTATAAATGAATATGGGGATTGAAAACATCAATGGTTCAGTAGGAAGTTCAAGTATCAGTATATCACATGATCACCATTTCTTATGCTTGCACATAACTGTTATTAAAACAGGCAAAACTCTCCATTCAGTAGTACCACTCAGTGCCAGACAGGCTCCTCCCTGATGAAGGCCACAAGCCAGAAACTAGTCTGGGAATATTGGATGAGTAGGCACTAGATGTGGATTTTATGCACAAGCCTTCTGGCATCCATTAATTACTCTGGCTAGCACTGAGAGGCACTACTGAATGGAGAGTTTTGCCTGTTTTTAGTATCAGTATATTTATGCTTCTGAATTATTGAGCATTCATAAGATATCATGATTATAACAAATAATGTCTATTTAAATAATAGTCAAGAAAAAAATGTGTAGAGAGAAAGATGTATGAAGAGAACATTAATACCATGCATATGTATGCAAGAAATGGTGATCATATGTATGTGTATATGATATAACTAATATAATGCATATTTATCAATTATAGCTCAAAAATATGTTGGTAATCTATCCGAACTGCAAAAGATTCAGAAATAATAGTATGCATTATTAATTTAAAAGTATAAATCAATAAAAAATCACATGATTCTATCACATCATTCCAGTTTACATATTGGAGTTTTAGCAACATACATTTTTCTTTTATCATCTTTATGCCACTTACTGTAAGATAAGTACATTAGATGCCAGATGATAGTACTTTATAAATTCATACTCTGTGATAAATATTATTTTATTACTCACAATAGCAATAAAGATAAATGAATGTTTAATGGAACATTATACTCTATAAATTCATGTCAAAGCCATAATAAAATATATTAAAGTAGCAAATCTATTTTTTCTACTCTAGTTCTACTATCTTGCATATGCATGAATAATTAATAACTGTCAAGTTCAAAACTCCTTATTGATAAAAGTTGTAATCTAGAAACTAACCTGAATATATGGTTAGGCACACTACTATCTGGTATTTATTGATTACTCAAGTTTACAAGTGGAGTTGATGTTGTATATTTTGTACCTCAAAATAATGTGAAAGCAGAAATCATGTGTTGGTGTTATAATAAGATATATTAATTGTGATTTAAATAAGATTGGTTCTTAACATAAAACTTATTATGAAATTCTTCATAATAAAACAGTGACAGAACAAAATTACTTTAAATTTGAATTTACAGTAATTTCCTTCTAAAATTATACATCTGCCCAGACAAAGGAATATTTATAAAAATGATAATCATTTGTTTTTCTGTGTTTTAAGGTTACATGAGACTAGAGTGGCCAGAGTATCAGCAACTAACATAATTTAATGTGATTGTTAAAGAACAATAATATGGAAAAGATTGCAATGTTGTGAAAAATTGTCATAAATTTTATTGCTAGAGGTCCCTAGCTGCTCAATCCACTCATGAATAAAATATAAGATATATGTTAAATTCAAAGAAGAAAATGACAGATAACATTAATTTAATAATTTTAACATATATCTTACATTTTCATTCATGAGTGGATTGAGCAGCTAGGGACCTCTAGCAATAAAATTTATGAAATGTTTAAAAAAGTTTTACTTAAATATAAGCTACAAAAAGAACTAAGGCATCACTATAAAAAAATTAAGCTCACATAATATGTGACTGCATAAGTCATTTGCTATTATATCAAAGTAGAGCCTATAATTCTTCTTGGAGAATAAAGATGTTGAGCAGAACAAATTTTTCATGTCCATTCCATATGTTTTATTATTACATATGGTCTTAATATGATCATTTGTATGGTAATTGAACATGATACAATGCTTATAAAACATATTAGCCAGTGTGGTGAGCTTACCGACTTTTATTTCTGAGTGTAAAGGCAAGAACATTTCTTTGACTTTTTTTAAAATTGAATATCTTTGAATTAAGATTTCATTTGTATTTTCTTGAAATCAGAATGACTCCATGCATATGGACATATGTGAATGACTATTCTATTTTATATTCACAATTATGACACTCCTCTTTTCTGGGAAAGTTATAAAATTGTTAGCCAGAGCAGACAGAGGCACTAAGAATTTTCCGATGACATAGGTATTTTGCTATTCAATATTGATTTTTTTATTTAGCTAAATACACCAATGAAGAAAAATTGCTTGAATTGAAAACAAACTGTCTAATGTAGGTTCAAACTTTTTAACATGAAGAGCTGTTTTACTTATATGTCCCCCTGCCCCATAAAAGATTTGCAAGGAAAGATATAGAAAATAGGTTGATAAGAATTGTGAATTTCTGAATGGCTGTAGATATATTGAACATTTATTTCACCACTCTAAAAAAATAAATATATAATAATTATTATTCTATAATAAAGTTAAATTCAAGAAGCAACAATGTAAACTGCATTTTTCCTCTCCCAAAGTCATTAAAATATTTGTTTATAAATTACAGGAGGAAATAAAATTGTGATAAAAACATGTGATATTGGGATCAAAGAGCCACATATGGTTCATAAGTGCAGCTTTCTGAACCCTGGTTAATATTAGATTTGAAAAGTTGAAGAGGCATTTTTTTTTAAAATAATGGCCTTTTATATATATAAAGACATATATATTGAATATAGATTGAGAATCATTATAAATAAAAAATGGAAAAATATTTTTTTTTTGAGAATGATAGTATATCAAGATTAGATATTCAATTTAATAAAACATACCAAATCCAAATAATTCAGCTTTAATACTAATAAGTTCACAGTCATGTTATTTAAACAAAATATTAGACTATCATTTCTGGTGAAGAGAATAAATCCTTAATTAGCTTGACGATCAAAAGATTATTCCAAGAAATGCATATATAGTGTGGAAGTTAATCTGGTGTGACAATCAAAAGATTATTCCAAGAAATGCATATATAGTGTGGCAACTTCATCTGACGTTTTCTCTGCTTGGTAGTTTATGGAACTCATAAAGCTGTGAATTAATTTGATTTTTACATTTATCGTTTTATTATAGGGCTTAATTATTAAGTGCACGTGTAAATACAAACACCTGCTACATCTTATGTTATTTTAAAAGATATTACACGATTATTATATATAAATAACAGCTAAAACTGTTAATATAATTATGTTGCTAACCTTGGTTATTATTATTAAAAATAGTAAAAGATATATTGTTGTTGTTTTTTTTTTAAAAATAAAATAAATAAAATAGGTCATTAGATGCTTGCAGCTATAGTGAAATTTAGGAGTTAAAAAAATGAACCTGCAGGTGGTAAATGGTAGGTCATATCCATTTCTTTTTTTTCTTCTTTTTTTGTATTATTAAAAAAATATTAAAAGTTTAATAATTTATGTTTCAATCATTGAAAATGTTAATATTATAAAAACCTATCCCTTAAAGAGATTTATTCTACCCTGTTAATTATTTAGAAATACATGTATAATTGTGGTACTTACATATTACTTCAGTGATGATAAAATTCACAGATACAAACAATTGTGTATTTAAAAACCAAATTAAACATGTTTACAATTTTCTAAAAAGAAAGTGAATTCATTTTTCAGTGAATATTATATAATATTTCAATGAAGAGAAAATTATTAGTCAAAATGTTGGTCTTGTTGCTAATTTTATGGAATGATATTACAATGGTGGTGTTTTGTTTAGCATTGTCAAAAAAGAGTAGCCATCCATAACAAAACATGGATTGAGGTAACATCACAGTGATGCTAAGAAATAACATTATGTAAATGGATGTTTGTTTCCTTTTCATTAAATAAAGTTGTAGGTGGCTATTTTTCAAAATAAATATTGCCAGACTAATATGTAGGTGAAATCTCACCGCTGGACTAATATGTAAATAACATAATTTTTAATCACACAATCAAATTCAATTATGAAAGCTATTGTTTAGTCAAAATTTTTATATTTGCTTTAAATTATTAATTTTTATTTTTTGGAAAACAAATTTATTTTTTATATAAATTTTGAAATTTCTGAAATCTTAATTAAGTATTACCATGAACAATATTACTGGAACATTTTAATCTATTGTTTTTGCAAATGCTTCCTGTTTTCTTTGCCCCATATTCCTATACCAGACATTAAAGGAACAGTTATCAAACATAAAGTGTATAAAAGCAAGATTGGACCAAGGTTTAGATTCATCAATTAAGACTCATTTCAATTCAGAACTCTTTTTTATATGTTCAATCAAAAATCAACACCAAAGAATTAGTATATAAAAATGGACTTTTGATGAGATTCTAAATATTTTTTCTGAGATACAATAGTAAATCCAGCTGAATTTTATCTGCCTAAATATCACTGGAATTTCATCAATAAACTAAGAACAATCCATAGTTATTGGGTTTATCTGTTGCATAAATGGAACATAATGGCTACTACCTTATGTAGATATGGACAAACACAAACCATAATATACATAATTGATGATTAAAAAATCTATGACTTAAGTGCAGAATTAAGCCACTAGTGAATTACCTTCTTATTAGAATCTCTACATACTCCTTTGTGATATTTTGTTCATAAGTAGTCTAAAAACATCTTTATTGCTAAATAAAATAAAATGATATAACACTGTCAGATAAATAAATATATAAGATAAAATATTTATGATTTTTTAAATTAAACACACATAAAGAAATCAGAAAGTAGACAGACAAATAACATTGTGAAAGTTACTATAGTTTGATTGGAGAAAGAAAACAGTAAAAAAAAAAGTGAAAATAGATTGAGAAGATTTACATTAAAAAACATTATAATAAACAATTTAATAATTATGTATATAAGTTCTTTGCCTGAAGGCATGTCAGAATAATTAGATAACAGGGTAATTCAGCAGACATAGGACTTTGTTTTCATTGGCAGTATAATTTGCTATTACTTGTCACCTCTTAACAATTTATTTTAGTATCTCAAAGGTAAAGCTTCATCAATAGTAGGATCAAATGTTTAACTCTTCATCAACAGCAGCAATAACTAGCCATTATTTGCTTGTTTCAAAACAACCTATTATAATATCTGAATTTTAGATCTATGTTAATAGGCCTTTACTTGTTAAGTTTACATTAATCATATTGATAAAAATTAAATTATAAATATGGAGAAACTAATATTTGCTATATAATTTTAAAAATATTAAAATTAAAACCTTTGTTTTGTTGTAGTATTATAAAAATGCCTTCTTCCAGGGTAATATTATTAATTATATAGATGTTAGTAATCAAATAATTAAAGATGGATAAACATTTGCTTTTATATTTTCACTTATTAATCTATTTTTACATTCAACAATCCTAGTTATTCATCTACTGGAAGTTTTTGGATTGTATTGGATAAATGTTAATTTCTTTTTTATATAAGAAAATACTGCTAAGCAAAAATTCACTTTTTTTTATAAAAGTGAACTATTTTTTTTCTCTCTACTATTGAGTTAATGGTACTGTTTCGCATTTATTATATATATATAAATGTTGTGTTAAGATAGTTATCTATTTTTTTTTATTCATTGATATGGTGCCTAGTTATTGATTTTCTATTTTATTAAATGACTTGTAATTTCTAGTCAAGCTGTTAACACACACACACACACACATATATATATATGAAATAATATTTGGGCTAAATCATGTGTTATTTCATATATTCTGCATTTTCAGCTACTTCACACTCAATCTCAATTTTTATCTCACACTCAATCTCATTACTATTTGAGAACTAGAGGGTTTTTTTTTGAAAAGTTAACCTTGACAATGGTGGATGCTACTTCATTGAAATATTGGGAAGTACACAAAATAACACACAGTTTAATCCAAAAATGACTTTATTTACACCATATAACCATGAAAACATTATATATATATATATAGAGAGAGAGAAAGGTAGAGCAAAAGTTAAACTTTTAACTTTAATATGCTGTGATATTTTAGTACAATATGCTCCAGTACCAAAATTGTGGCATAATGAACAAAAATAACTTATTCTTCTCAAAATAAATAAATCCCAACACCAATGTTTGCATGACATATGATAACATGGAGATGAATGAACATTATTTATTTTCATTCATTAAATCAGAATTTTGCCTCTGGAGGATGTAGCACTAAAATATCACAGTGCATTTAAGTTAGGAATATTATCATTCCAATTATATTTTATATAATGTAATTCAAATTGTAATAACATATAAGAAAATGTGTATGTGTTTCATGATATGATGGCTAGCATATTCTTTTGCTATAAACACAGCCAGAAATTTAAATCCAGGTAAAAGGGGATTTTTTTACATAGCCAGTACATAGGGATCTTAATTGGTTAACAATTATTATGAGACAAATAGTTAATTTTTTAAGCTAAAGTATAAACCAATAATTTTTTTTAATAAAAACCACATAAACTAAATAGTTGATGAATAGGATATAAAATTTCTTTTCTTCACTAGTATAAGTTTTTGCTCTGCAGAAATAGATTTAATGCTATTTTACTTTTATTTAAATTTCCACACACATATATGTTCTCTAATAAAATTATTATCATTTTAAAGAATATAAATGCTATAATGCTTTTGTTTATTATTAATTTATTATTCACAGCCATTTATTGTTTCTGATTTGTATAGATATATTTCTTATTAATATTGAATCAAATTGTAATATTATAATCTATTCTAAACCAAATCTTGTTGCTATTGAGTTGATACTGCAAGAAAAGTCAAAAGAATTCATTTGGAATTATATGCAGCATTTGTTGGATGGTTTTATATTCATTTGATAGCAAAAAACTTAAACTAAATTATGTTTTAATGACTTTAATTTTAATTAAAGTAAGTATGTAAGTGTCATAATCAGTCATTGAAAATTAATTCAAGACAAGTGGTCACTCTTTCTATAAAAAAGTGATCAGTGCACTTATAAAACTTTAATTTTTGTTGACATCATAAAATTAAAAAATGTAACTTTATAAATAATTTGTTTACTAGTTTAATTTTTAAATGCCTTTAGTTAAATTAGAATATCTGTTTGTTGGTTGGTATATTTGTTTATTCGTAACATTTCGTAATTACTTTTATTATAAAATTAAATATTAATATTTGTTTCTTAGTAAGTATGTGCTGTTTACATTTAACTTTTATTTTGATGTATTTGTTTTTGGCAAAAAAGTAATCAACCAAAAATTTATTAAAGCCTACTGTCAAGCAAAAATGTCCTCTGTTATTACTTTTTGTTATTTTTGTAATTAGAAATTAAATTTTAATATTTCAAAGATTAATTTTATACTTGAAATGTGTTTTTTAACCAAAATTTATATTTTGATTATTTATTATTCTTTTTTATTCTTTGCAAAGTTAATATATTATTTTTAAGATTATTTTCATTATTGGAGTTATGATTTTAATAAAATTTATTAAAAAAGGAAAAATTTAATGGAGAATAAGGTTTTTTGTAAAAAAATAAAATCTTAATAGAAGTCGTTACAGACACATGAAGCTTTTCATGTGATGCCAGAGCATTGGAACAACAGATTTACTACATATTTCCATTCATTTATCCAATCAATTTTTTTAAATAGATATTTCTTTAAAAAATCCAGATAAACAATAAAGCAATGCCTATTGGAGTATGACATATTTTCCATTTGTGATGAATATCACATCATATTACTATCAACTTTTGTTTGTTTTAATAATAAATATATGGATGCTCAGCTAACAAGTCATATTAGCTGAAATATTTATTATTTCTGTATGCATTTACAAACTATTACTAGATGACAAATGATTCAACAATCTGAAAGAAAATTCTAAGGCTGCTTATTATTGAAAAAATTCTGAAATTCACCTAAATGATCTCAAACTTGAAATTGTGGTAACCAATATACAACTAGGCACTTAAACAATGCTTATATGGCTAAATCATCAGAAGACTACATGATTTTCAAACATTAAAGTGATATTTAGAATGCAATAGTTTTATTCAATTAATTAAACTAATTTTTTTTAAAATTATTTTATTAAGTTGAGAATTGATCGCAGAATATATAGCTTTGAATATATTATGCTACCACTGAAGTTAAATTCCACAGGGCATTTCCTTTAACTGTGACAATGTTCAAAAACTAAAAGCTCTATAATGCTGATCTTATATCTGAGTTAATTGTTAAGGACAATTTTCTATTTAATATTTATTTTTCATTTTCTTCAGTTTATTTATTTACTAATTTATGTATAATTATATTATTGTTTATGATATAATGTAAATGGCTTTTTTTCAATTGAATTAAAAAAATTTTGAGCACAAATTATAAGCCTCAAAACTATTGTGATAGCTAGGGAAACACTCCATTTTTTAAAAAACCATTACACGTTGCATCTTGATTTTTCCTCTCTGCTATTTCATTTTCATAAAAGCTGTTTATTCAGTTCTATTCTATCCTCATATTTATCTCCTTCCTTCTCTTTATTTTTAAAATTCTTCTCTTCTTTATACAAGTCATCTTTATTCTCTTTCAATATCCTATCCTTTAAAATAAGCTTTCAATACTCTCTTCATTTTTGCCTACTTTTTCAGGTATTTAATCCCAGCAATTGCAGTAATTAACAAGATGTTTCTTTTAATTTTTTCTCACCATACTCTAGATCCATCTACTATAATCAAAGATTATTAAATAATATTGCTACTTTATTTACATTTTTAGACCCATTCTAGTTTATAGTCTTTATCAATTAGTAATAATTGAAAGGTTGCTAATCTTTCACATGCACTGCAGTTGTTTCTCAGACAGCCAATCAGATTTTTAAAACAGCTGTCTTTTAAGAATGATCAGGCTTTTGACACACGACAGAGATTTTGATAAGAAAAGGATGATACCAACCTTTTCTCAACTTAACTTTTATATATATATATTCTAACCGTGCCCGCCGTCGACCTCGTACCTCCATTTACAAATAAATAGATTACTATATTTAATGTCACCGGGTTCTAGCTCTAATAATTAAATGTTATATTAAAAAATGTTTTACTAGCTCAAATTTCTTAAAAATTAACTTAGGTTCTGTTTTAAAGTAAATTAACATAAAGATTTAATGTATTCATGAGACGAGAAGTGGAAATACGAGTTGGCAAGGTAGATCACATTGAGCCAATACCCCACAGGATACCACCTCAATGGCATAAGAACACTATCCCCCCCTTTATACTATTATTTCAAATAATAACTACATAGTATTCTTATGACTTTCACAATGTCTACTTACTAAGACTCATTTAATAACTATAATATTAATTCTGTTATCTTTAATAATAATAATCATCATCTAGCTCAATAAATTATAATCTCAGGTTCTTAATCTTTATTTATACTTCAACAAAATGCGGTAGCACATATGGTAAGGGATTTTATGCCATATCTACTACACTGCAATTAATAACAATAATGATTACAATCTTTCTTACTTAATCAAATTGGTATAAATTTCTTTTATTGCAAATTTATTACCATAATAAATCAATCAATATCAATATCATCTTTTGTCTTTAAACAATAAAGTAAACTAAGAAGTGGTAGTGTTTAGATCATCTGATAAATAAAGTAAGTGGCAGTTAATAGCATATAATTTATCAAAATATTAGGATAGTGGATTTATGACCAATAACTTAATGCAATTTTATAATTACTTAATTATAAGAACATCAATAATAATTAAGACTAAACATATTTTTAGTTATCTTTTGTGCAAAATGTACTTCAGTGGTTGTGAAAACATTCTGTGAATTTGTACCATGATGTAGTGAAAAACAATACCCAGACACAAGTTTTAATAAAACAAATTTAACAAAGTTTATTAACATCAAATAAATTTAAGTAAAAATAAAACAAATCTATTTACATCTTATTTACAACGGATATCCTTCTTTCCTTACACATGACAAATGTTAATTCTACAATTTTGTACTTCTTTATAGTTAATCCAATCATTATACATTTTAAAAATTATTTTAGTTATTTTCTTTAGGTTTATCACACTATTTATTTGAACTACTTATGGGTAACAACATTTTTTACCTTTTAAATATACTAAATTTACAATATTCTAAATTATTTTTGTGGATCAATATTTTATAATGTCACACTTTATAATCAATATGGTCTTAAAAAAAGAAAATTTACATTTCTTGTTACTTTAAACAAATTGCACAACATATTATTAAATATTATGATTAACTTTAATGTTTGTTCTCCCATGCTCATATAAGTTATAATGCGTTTTTGCATAAGCCATACTCCTGTATAATATTATAATGTGTTTAAATATCACCCTGTTACAATTTCAAATATATGATAACAATTATCGAGTGTTATAGTATTTTTAAATATGCAACACTTATCTCTTTAAAAATATAATTAATAATAAAAAGAGCGTGAAAATATATTTTAATATTTTGTATATTCTCATTTGATATACTTTTACAAAAAATTATAGTTTATTTCTAAATTAAAATGATTCTATAACTTCTTCCATTATTTAGGACATCTGTATCTTTCTTTCAATGGTTATAATCTATTCTTAGTTAACTCTTAACTATTCTTATTCCAAGTAAAATCATAACATACATTCTAAAATATCTATTGTTTTCCCCTCAATAAAACTTATCATATACGATGTAGTAGCACGAAATACAGATTAAGATAGTGAAAGATGTATAGGATATTGGGAAGAAAGATGGATAACTTGTTTTCAATGTACTTTAAGAATGCATGGAACAGTGTGAACATGTTCGACATTTATTGTCTATTAACCCTTAAGATAAGAAAGTGATGTGGCAGCTATTTATTCAGCTTTACCAAACATCAAGGCAACTCACACGAAATATAAAATAACACTGTCCAAGACAATATGTGTATCAGTCGTAGGGCTACGTTAACTACGCTGATTATCACCTATAAAATGAAATGTGGATCAGCCATAGGGCTATGTTAACTATGCTGATTCTCTCACAAAACTACTTATTTCCATTCCCTGTATCATCCTAGATTTTCATACATCATCTTGGTTTCCAAATCACCCCTGTACTCCCAAGTCACTACCCAAATTATCTCTCTAGATTTTCACTATATCAAACATCGATAAATACAAACAACTTTAAAAAAAAAACAACAAACAAGATTCGCGAATATGAAAATCATTTCTCTATTCCTTAAGAATAATTTATCTCGCTTTATAACACTGTATGTTCATTACCTACATTTTTGTTAAAACAATATTCAAACATCCCAATAGGAAAAATCAATAGAAAATGTAATGTAATCATCGATTATATTAAATTATTATTTATCAACAAATAAAATGACTATCGTATGCATATTTTCAAAAATCTAATCACATCTCAAAATGTTTCAATGTGTTGTTTTAAATGCGTTTTAAAATAATAATAATAATAAAACTTTTGTACTACATTCATTCAATTTTCGGCTGATCTAAATCAATAAAACATACATTATATCATCAATAATTATAAATGTTACCAAAAAAAAAACAATTATTATCTTCGGATTAGGCTTTGCAGTAAGCTTCTTTTCCTTCCTTCGAGCATCGCAAATTTACAATTACACACATACAATTTTATTAAAAAACATTCAAAATCAAACATATTTCATATAATATTATATATACCAAAAATTAATGTATTTTGTTTCCCTATCGTTTTCTGAAACCTAATGCTTATAATAATAATAAAAAATAATTCAAACCATAATTAAATATTTTTCTGACGGTAAATCTTGTTTAGTCCCATAATATTACTCTTCTTCTTTTATCTGAATGTTCTTCATTATGACTCTCAAAGTTTTAAAATAACTTGGTTCATTTAATAAATTTGTTTAGACGATCTTTAATTTTAGCTTTTAGCATCAGATTATTAAAATATATTTTAGTTAGTTCTCCCTCGAAGTTTTTTTTTTTAATGTTCTGGCAAATATTCCCTCGGCGCGTCGATGCATCTTTCTCCTTTTTAATTAGACTACGAATATTTAATACTTTAGGTACCAATTGCGTTTTATGGATCCAATATTTTTTATATTCCTCTTCCGTATTTTTCTTTATACAAATATTTCTCTTTAGCAAGCTTTATTTCATTCATTCTTAATTTTATGTACATTATTTTTTGATCTTTAACTATTTTTTTTTCTTCTAGAGTATACTTCTTTTTCGGGTCATCTTAAAGAAAGCAATTCCAATAATTTTAATTTTAGAATTATATTTGTCCATTTATTCTTAGATGAATCATAATGATTTTTATATTTTATTCTCTTTCTGAACTTTGCGCACAATGTCTTTTTATCTATATTACACGCGTAAAAGCAGTTTCCTTTGGATACACTATATAAGCGGTATCAATGAACAATATAAACAATTTTGAAATGTTATAAACTTTAAAACTGGTTTTAAAGAATCTATCCATATTTTTTACTGAAAATTCCGACTGTACTTCTATAGAATTCACTGGCAGGTTCGATTAAGTTAGTGATACATAATTTATGAAAACTTTAAAAATATTTATTTTAAGACTCTCTCTATGATTTTAAAATTGTCAGTTAATTTGTTCTAATGATATTATTAGAATTATATTGAAAAATTGAATAAATTGGAGAAAAGAAATTATTAGAGAGCTCAAATGTTTTACCTCTTCACTCGAGTCTGTCAATTCTTGTTCTCCTCGATTATACAATTAATTGGCGTGATTTTGGGAGTCTACCAAGCTCTATTACTATTGGTCAATCCTACTTGGATTTATAAATAATTTTCTAAAGTTTTAAACTGATAATGTAACACTTAAACACTATCTAATTATTATTTAAAACTAATTATTATATTTAAATCAATTTAAACACTTTTAAAATAATTTTCAAAACAATATTTAATAAAATTATTCACTACTTATTTTTATTATGATGTTTAATAAATTCTATCCATTTCTACTATAATATTATTTAAATACTTTAAAATATTGGTATTAATTGAAACAAGTGCTTGTATAAAAATATTCCAGACAATTACGTAATCGTTTCCGGTATTTTGTCTATTTTTGTCTGTCTTAATAAATTTACTGCACTTATATTATATAAAAATTTTATATAAAATTTTGAAGAAATAATTTAGAAAAAATATAGAAATAAATACAATTCTCAACATCATAATATTTACTATTCAAATACATTACACTAATTTTTATTATTTAATATAGTTTATAAATTTAAATATTATATAATATTAATTTATTCTAAGTTTTAAAGTTATTAAAATTGACTTAATAAATACATTTTTATTACTGATAGCTGTATTATTTTAATATGGCCAGCTTTTACAACCATATGAGCAATTCTTTACTCTTTATTTAACTAATTTTTTAAATGATTTTACGTATCAGGTATTTGCTTTAGCTTTAAATTGCACTTTACAGACTCTATAAATTTAATATATTCAATACATCAATAAATATATTCTCAAATTTAAAATTTTTTAGTAATTGACCATTATAACTATTTCTTGACCTATAGAAAAGGGTACAATATATATATATATAAGCCAGTCTTAAGCATCTTGGCCTGAAAGCTTGAAAATATAAACATATTCATTTATTACTCACTGAGTTTTTAATTTACGATATTACAGCGCGAAATCTTAGATTTACTACACTGCAATTTTCTAGATGTTTGCTACAGTTGTTTCTCAGACAGCCAATCAGATTTTTAAAACAGGTCTTTTAAGAACAATCAGGTTTTTGACACATGACAGAGATTTTGATAAGAAAAGGATGATACCAACCTTTTCTCAACTTAGCTTTTATATATATAAGCCAGTCTTAAGCATTTTGGCCTGAAAGCTTGAAAATATAAACATATTCATTTATTACTCACTGAGTTTTTAATTTATGATATTACAGCGTGAAATCTTAGATTTACTACACCACAATTTTCTAGATGTTAATATAATTTATCAGCAATGAAAACTTTGGATTCAAAGCTATAAGTAATGCACTTGGGCATTTATAACTTTTTTAAACTATCAAGTTAATAGAGTGAAATTTAAAAAAATCCTAATGTTTTAAACTTGAACCCACAGGCTTTTATAATTATAAATATATTAAACAACATCTTCACTACCACATATTCTTTTCAAATCATAGGAA
This sequence comes from Epiperipatus broadwayi, assembly GCA_028023455.1. Lineage (NCBI taxonomy): Eukaryota > Metazoa > Onychophora > Udeonychophora > Euonychophora > Peripatidae > Epiperipatus > Epiperipatus broadwayi. The sequence continues at coordinate 373,288 of JAQFVV010012447.1, forward strand.
TATAATTATATAAATCCTTCAATAGGTTAACGATTATATATTTTTTATTAATTTTATTTTATCCTAATTTTGAACCCCTTTCACTCTTTAACTGCTGTAATTAATATCAACAAAACAGTGCAAGCAGGAAAAGTCAGTGATAGTTTCTTGGTATATACATATGATTACTTCGTTTAAGAAAGTTTCAGTACATTTATTATTAATAATGATTGTTTTTTAAATATTCAAATGTTAATTTTTATTACAATTTTTATCTTTTAGTCAAGATTTATGGTTCAATTAATTAAACACCTTTCCTATTAATAGTTAAATTTAATTTAAAAATAAAACCAGATGGCAGATTGATGAAATACAAATATAATAAGCACTAAAAATTATTTTTAAAAATATGTGTGACAATAATGCCACACAGTAATACTTATCACGTTTTTATGGTTAATATTCAACATGTTAAATTTAAAAACTGTCAAGCATCTACCGGGTAAAAAGAAAGAAAAAAACAAAAGCAGTGATTGATAAAGTAGCTATTTTTTTCCCATGTGTCAAAGCATCAACCAGGAAGCGAACCCTCAAACCTGAGACAACTGCTTGTAAGCGGCTGTGCTGACCACTCAACCACCAACGCTTGACAAATAGCTAATTTTTTTGAGTGATAAATAAACAATAATCTAGTCAAGATAGATTAAGTCCAAAATATCAACTTCAAAAGAAAACACCCATTAGCCATGCATATATATATATATATTTGAACTAAATTACAACTATCAAGATCATTAGTTGATTGTATAATTGGCTACAACCTTCTCAAAGCTCAAAAAATATTAAAGTCACCAAACAAATAAAAACATAATTAATACAAGTTTTATTTGTGAATAAGTGAAAACAAAGAAATTTCTTTTTTAAATATTGCTCCCAGCTGTATTATTAATTAAATTATATAAAGTGAAGAAAGAACATACAGACAGCTGTTTTTTTTAAGTGAAACAAAGTAAAATTCACTGCCATAATTTTATAAATTATTAATTATAACTTTTAAAAAATATAGATGTATTTGTTTATATTAATTACATCTTACTATTTAATAAAAAACTGTGCAATAACATTTCATTATCAGATTGAATCTATGCAAAGGCAAATCCAAGCTGTTGCCTAGACATGTTGAACAAGTTTCATAAATCATAAAAAATATTTTTTTTACTTATTATCAGTAAATTGAAATTTAAAAATATAAAAATTCATTGAATTCAGTTCCACAATTGTCTGCGAGGTCAGTGGTCTTCAACCTTTTCACACTTGCAGACCGGTAAAAATAAGGATAAGGTTTCGCGGACCGGCAAAAATAAGGATAATGTTTCGCGCGGACTAGCAGAAGTCTATAGATAAATTTTCTTAAAGATGTAAACAGCTTAGCCTTAGATGAAGTTATATATATATGGAGTTTGTATAATAAAAAACTTTTTTTTTTTTTAATTTTGAATTTTTTTAGAAAAGTAATAAAAAATTTAATTCTATCCCCCCCCCTCATAAACATCTGTGATAACTAGAAAAACAAATTAATTTATGTATGACTGATTAGATTTTGTTCTGTTTCTTTTTTTTTTAATCAGGTAAAAGTGCGATGAAAAAAATAAATAAAAATTGTTTATATTAATTAAAAGTTTAAAGTCTTATTATTTTGTTATTAAAACTTTCTTGACAGTCTATCGCGGACCAGCAAAAAACTTCTACGGACCGGTGGTTGAAGACCACTGTGCTAGGTGATACCACTTGGTAACAGACACATAAATTACAGATAGATGGCAGCAGTGTGCATCCCCAGCAAATATGGAAGAAAAACAAAAAATAGAATGGAAATAGCATTAGTTAAAAAAATTGTCTGGAATTTTACATAATAAATCTGAAGTAGATAGAATTATTTGGAAAGAAATGATGGTGCCTGCTTTGACATTTGCTAATGATATGTTTTATATTGGATTTGGATTCAGAAATTTTGATATAGAATCCAAAAAGAATTAGGTAAATATGGAGATGAGCCTGTTCAAGATCAAATGAGGTGGTGCTATTTTTTTAATGAGAAAAATCAAGTGATATAAAATGTTTGTAAATTACAATATTTAAATTAAAATAAATTAATAAAAATAATATCAATTGCATTATGTGGAGGAGATAACAAATACATTAGTAAGAATGACTTATATGTATAAACTTAATAAATAGGAAATTTAATTTTATATATTTAAATGAGAAATGTAATTAATATGTAGAGAATGTGTTACTAATTATAATGGACAATTAGGAAAACAGAAGTAAAATAATGAAAAAAGAATATGAATAAAAATAGTAATAATTTGGAGTTATATAAGAATAAAAATTATATAAAATATAGGATATCAGATAATACTGAATAATGCAAGGGCAGGAGTTTTAGATATCAGCAAAAGATGACAAAAATGGAATAAAGATTTGGATTGTAGATATAGTTGATGCAATGTTAATAAATATTGCAAAAAATAATTAGGTAGAGATTACATTGCTATGTTTAATGAAGAGCTCACAGATTTCTAGACTGCTGATGATATCAGTTATGACAGAAACATGTTCAATAGAGATTGGTTAATTCTTTCATCAAACAGAGGTATGTGAAAGCGTATAAAATTTCTAGAGCTAAATATAAACTGAATTAATATGTATCAATATTGTTGCATAGTTATGTAGTGTTTATTTCTAACAGACACACACACACACACACACATATATATATATAATAGAATTACTGACCTATTTCTCTTTACTAGATAACCTTGAAATAAACACAGGTAGTTGAATATTATGTGGTGGGTGTAGAAATAACTATGTTAAAAAATGCTTAATTAAAATAAAATTGTTTTTTTTTTTAAAAAAAAAAAAAAATTTGTTTTATTAAGGTTACTGATATTCCTAAAGATTTATATAAAATTGAATATACAGTATTTTAAAATTATTTAAAATTTAATGTTACTATTCTTAGAACTATTTAATCAAAATATATAACTTTAAAATAAAATGAATTAAAAAACATATTTAGTATTAAAATAAAAATATTAGCTTTGGTTTTTTTATTTATTTATTATAAACAATTCCGAGTAACCTTAAAATAAAACATCAAAGTTTAAAATGAAAAATCCTAAATAGATGCTGCATTTTCTTTTTGTCTTTACTATCATTCATTTCATGTAAGAGGCCGATGAGTAATTAGATATTATGTTCCTAAGATTTCTCTTTGACTCTACTTTATTTTTTAGGGTAAACTTTGTTTTACTTTTGTGATTTTGTCTTTATTATTATTATGAATAAATTACTTGCATTGAACTTTTCTTGATAAGTATTTTTAATCATCAAAGGCCCTGACAATTTAGGCGATAGTAAGACTAACATATAAAAAGCAAAAAGTTGTAAATTGAATTTAAAAAGTGACAGAAAATAAATTTTAGTTTAGTTCAGAATCTGGAAACATTTCACCTATGTACCAAGTTAATTACCCTTCCAATAAGTGTAAGCAAATTAGTTTTCATCACTTTATACGTTTATGTCTTCAACATCAAAATGGAAAATGCATACTAAATAAGACATAAGCTTGAACACGGTAATAACATTAAAAAAATACATCTTATTGTTTAAAGCAAATGGAAACTAAAGAAATAAATTGTTTTAAGTTCACTATTTTTAAAATGTACACTGTTGTCCTTTTTTTCGTTCTAGCCACTGCTTATTATCTTACAATCCTGAAAATTAAGCGTAGACATAAAGATACTTAAAATTTCGAACCAAGCATACAATTTGACAAAAAAATCATACACATATTTTATATATTGCTATGGTTAACAGAATCAGAACTGGCCAAGGCTGATGCCATTATATGTTGTACAAATAAGGATTTATAGACTGTTTAAAATGTGAGTGTGGAAGATCACAAACTATGGTATATATTGACAAGGAGTGCCCAATTTACTAAGTTCCTGTTGCCTTCTTTGCTCTATATAATTTTGAGATTTCAGCTCTTAATTGTTTAAGAGCTGTTGGTATCAAATGTTAATGTGCTAACACCACACACTAAATAAATAAATATTTTGCTGGCTTACCAGTGAATGAAGAGAAACTAGAGGAGGTCCATGTTATCCACTATTGATTGTAGCCATTAGTGTGTTTAACAGCTATAAACAGACTGCATAATATATAATATAATTAAAGAGGATTTGAACACAGACTTACAAGTTACCTTCAGCTATCCATTCTATCTCATATAACTGATACACATGGCCACACATGTGAAAAAGATAAATGATCTCCAATACCTGTATTTGGTACTGAACCAGCATTCACTAATTGATTCAGATCATCATCTTCCACATACATATATAATCAGTGCTCTGTTTATATTAAGATAGCTAATGTTCAAACTTTAATGTGGGAACTGATTTATCTTTTGCACATGGGGTTGTATGAGATAGAATGGATAGCTGAAGGAAGCTTGTGAGTCTGTATTCAAATCCTCTTTAATTATATATAACCTCTAGGTGAATATAAATTATACTTGTATTTATTTAAACATATATATATATATACATACCTGGGTCTCGTTTTATGCGATAGATAGGTTCCACAGAAACCCTGCATTAATAAAATCGCACAAAAATAGAAAAATGAAAGATATGTTCCAGTAATTTTCAGAAATCACATAAAAGCAAAGCAACAAGGAAAAATTACTTTAAAATCCACATAAAAAAAATAAGGAAATAAAATATGACTAATAAAAAATTTCAAATATTTGAAAAAAATTGATACAAGACAAACTTTTTTCACTTTTTTTATTAACTACATTATTTAATTTTACATTTTTCATACATATTTTAATTATTATCGCTATTTAACAATATGCGGTTTGTTTGTAAACTGGCAAGAAATCAGATTGGTCACAAGAGTACAACTAGCGCCACCTTCAGTCTTGTGATGTGTTAATGGTTTTCTATTGACAATGTAATCAGTGATTAAACTTTGAGATGACGATTTTACTAATTGTTTGTGAAGCTCGCAATATCCAGACTATTATGTCTAGTTGTTAGAGAATGCACTTCCACTAGTGCAACTCTCTCTATATATAACACACTTCTACAAGTGTGTTAATAATGATAAATGGTTAAATTTTCTTTTATACACACACATATATATATGGAGAAACTTTTAGACAGAAAAAAGTTACAAGTAAAAACTTTTAAAGACGTTTTTTTTAAGTAGAAATTAAAAGTCCTTAAATATTTTTATTTGTAACTTTTTTCTGACTAAAAGTTTCTCCATGTACACATGTGTATAAAAGAAAATACAAACACATTTTAAAGATACATTCTTTTTAAGTTTTTCTGTCTAAAAGTTTCTCCATATATATATGTGTGTGTATAAAAAAAAATTATAAACATACACATACATAACACAGGCATACAACAACTATTTAGCTCTTGTTAGAATTTAAGAGCTTGTTCATTGCAACAAACTCAAATTTCAGCATTTTCTGATGTTTTTCTTTGTCTCATTATATAATGTTCACATTTTGTTTCTATAAATATTAAAAAAAATGTGATCACAATCCAAACAAAAAATTATACCTTATATTTTTTAGAGAGATTATTTTCAGTTTACAAAATCAACAAAATCTTTATTTAAAACAGGCAAAACTCTCTATAGGTATTGCCCAATAGTACAATATGTATAGAGAGTTTTGCCTGTTTTAATAACAGTTAAGAGCAAGCATAAGAAATGGTGATCATGTGATGTTTATTGGGTTAAAATCTTTATTTCTGATTATTTTTAAAAATCTAAAAGAATATTTATTTATTTCTGTTTCTGTTTTAAAGTTTAAAATTTTTGAATATTTATTGTGATATAGTCAATTCTCTTAAGCTTGTAAGTTATAAACAGTGAGGATTGCCAGTTCCTCAACAAGCTTTATAATAAATGCTTAGCCAGAGAAAGCATTTAAAATATCTCTGTCAGGACCCCCCCTAACCCCCTGACCATGGTTTCATGTGTTGGCACTACTTAGAGAGGTGCCAGGGTTCAGACACTAGATCTAAAAATACCAACCCAAAGCCAGCATTTATTTAAAAGTTATCTATCAAGTAGAAAATCTGAAATTTTCAGACATCTACATATCTTCAAACCCAGCTATCCAACTTCTAAGTATAAGTAAATTGTTTAGTAGAAGCTAAGTTGTCTAAACAGCTTCCGGGCCATATTCACAATAGCAGCTAATAAAAGGTTCTATTTTTGAAAAAAAAAGTATTCAAGTCAAAATAAGTTATTAATAATTTATATTTCTTGATATCTAATAAATATAGTGAAATATGAACTTTTTTATCGCATAAAAGAAAACCACATAAATTAAGAAGAAACATGAATCGTATAACTTTAAAATTGCATTAAAAAAATCCTCATAAAATGAGACCCAGTTGTGTATATATATCACTATTATAATTTGATTTACAATTGTCAAACTTTCTACTATAATTTTACATCATCCACTTCAGATAAATTCATTAATGACTATTACATATCATTTGTAGCCCTATTGTAAATTTTAATCTTACTGAAAAATTAATGAATCTGTTCTATATATAAGCAAGTAGAATAATACAATGTCATCTCTTTTTTCTCATTTGTCGCACATTGTTTAGCATTTATAGATCAAATTGTAATATTTTGTTATTGATAAATACTGAACAAATGACGAAAACATGTGTAAAAGATTGTGATTTAGGCCACCTCAAGAGTGTTATTTTAGCATAAATTGCATCTTAGGAATCACTGGCCTTTTTCAGATGTTTTTATTTATATATTTTAAAAATTTGTTTCAAACTGAAAACTTGAAGAATATATATATAACTTGTTTAGCCTAATGAATTGTCAATTAGTAGTAATTTGATAGATTCCTGGAAACATCAAAAGCTAAACTTATTTGTTTACATGGATATAATCTATTTATTATAATAATGCATGGAAATATTTAATTCAATATATTGAGACAGTTATGTGTCTCATGGCATACAATAACATAGTAGTGTTTTTGTGCACTACATATATAAAGTTGAAAGGAAAAATACAATTAAAGAAACAAATTTTTTTGTAGATATTTACTATACTACATTGGAATAACAGTTAAGAGTTAAATAATAATTTTGAATTTAAAAAATTATAAATTAAACATTTAAAAAGATCTATTTAATGTTTTACTCTTATTTTGATAATTAAAACAAGCATGTTTTTATGTTAAAATAAGAATAATGGTAATTATGAAATTCCACTATCTATTTTAATTAGATTAAGAAATTTTTTTAATAAAGCTTATATAACTTATTTTGATAAAAATCCTGCAAAGACATTGTTGAAAGGATTAAGAAATACTTTTAGATAAAAATTTGGAATTTAAGGTGAATTGGAAACAAGTTATTAACTTGTTTATTTTTTAAATCAAAATAAAAAAAATACTTAATTATTGTTTCAAATTCCACAATATACTATAAAAAGGTGAATTCGAATCATTCAGGGGATTACAGCAATATACAGCATGACTATTATGAAGTTATAACTGAAAGCAAAAAGTAGAGCTGTAGCTAATGTCACAATGGTAGTATCTGAATTCACATGGAGGCAAGACCCAGTTTTATGTGGTTCATACTCCATGTGTGTATTAGTCAACAGGCATGAAGTCTATCAAATTATAGAGATTGAATGGAGCTGACTAATGTTAAGAGTTACCTGATTTATATTTTTCTGAAAATGTCAATAGGCTAATCTACTGTTTTAGACTAGACCAGCTTACCAAGAGATTTCAGAATATAGTCAGCTTACCAGAAAAAGTATTGTGCTATAATTTATATATATGCAGCATTAAATAATATGAAAGAAAGCACAAGTGGAGTTATTATAGCCCTGTATATTATATAGTATTCATACAGGAGATATGCTTCATGAACAGATATTAATCTTAAGTAAAAAATAATTTATTGAAATAATATTTTAAATAATTAACTTCACAGTTAAAATCTCTAATTTACAAGTTTAAAAGAAAAGAAGTTTGCTTGAATAAATGACATTTATCTTTAGACAATTTCTTCCCATTAACATTTCTAAAGGATTTATTCCAGTTTTGATTAATTAAATATTGTAAAGGAAGAAAAAAAGTTTTTAAAAGTATTTTTAGTAACCTTTTTGTTAAAAGATGTTTAAAATTAAAAGTAACTTGAAAAAGAAACTTTTATGCAGGATTTTTCAAAGAAAGAAAACTTTTCTTTAATCTTTTAAAATGTCATTCAATAAAAGTAATTACAATTGGTAATAAAAATATTTTATTTAATAAGTTTATTTTTATATATACAAACACCTGTGTGTGCATACAAATTTGAATGGGTACCCACATTTATTAAAATCAGACATCAACATATATGTAATATAAAAAAGGAATTTTCATTATTGGTTTATGACAATTCAAAGATGGTAATTTTAAATTATTATGTAGCACATCTGTGTGTTTATATATATAGGTGTGATCATGTAAACATCTAGAAATACATGTAAATTACAATGTAATAGCAATGCTGAATTTACAGTGTACACAACAAACCTTAATTTAATTTTGTTGTTATTAATAAATTTATATTTTAAGTCATTCCAGTGAATTTATTTAATCCTAGACTCAGTTTAAAACATGTGTTAACATTATCTCTTGTTCACAGTAACAGTTATAAAGCTCTTGCTCTTTGAGCTGGATTCATGCATAACAGTCAATTATATAGATTGGGGTTTATATATATAGTGTTTTTGGACATCCAGTTGATTTGATTATTTTTCTGTAATCCTGGTTGGCACAAAGAGATATTCTTTAAAATCCAAACACTACATTTTACATTTCATTTTATTATTTCTTTAGAAATGAAGTTTATAGTTGGCTGGCACTTTATAGTACTATATGGCCAGGGGGCATTGATGATGATCAGAATGTTTTAGTATCCCAGCATTATTTTTTAATTGTTATATTTTTATGGATTAGTACATAAGTTTGTGCATTTAAATTATTGTTTATATAATCTGCCCCAAGCATGGCAAAGGCTAAATAATTAGCCTGATCTATAGTGGATCACTTTCAAATCCAGTCACAAGATTGATTGTTGATTTTATTTTTTTGACCATTCATGATGATGAATAATAATTATGTATCTGTAATGCTGGGTGAACTTATAACTAGTTATCCATTGTTTTTGCTGATCTCTCAGATTCATTGCTCATTATATTCATTATATTATTTGCATGATTAGATGATGAGTATCATCACCACATGTTTACCCCTTTGAGTCTGTACCATTTCTCACTTGTTGCACATAGTTTAGCACTTATAGATCAAATTGTAATATTTTGTTATTGATAAATACTGAACAAATGATTAAAACATGTGTAAAAGATTATGATTTAGACCAACTGAAGAGAGTTATTTTAGCATGAACTGCATCTTAGGAATCACTGGTCTTTTCAGATGTCTTTATTCATATATTTTTAAAAATGTGTTTCAAACTGAAATTTTGAAGAATATAGAAAACTTGTTTAGCCTAAGGAATTGTCAATTAGTAGTAATTTAATAGTTTCCTGGCAATATCAAAAGCTAAAGTTATCTCTGTTTACATGGATATAATCTCTTTATGTCTATTATTTATTATAATAACAATTCATGGAAATATTTAATTCAATATATATATATATTGTAATCTTTCTAATTTGCTACATTACTCTATGGATGTGAATAATAGTCAACTTTATTGAAATTTTAAATTTTATACAATAAATTAGTTATAACATATTATTTAATATATAAAATAGATTAAAATACACTGTTTTAAATATTAAAATTAATCTAGATTACTATAAAGCTGTATAATTTAATTTAAATAATAAAGTTGAGATATAAAATGCTATGTATTAAATTATTATTATTATTTATTTAATTATTAAAATAATATAATATAATTTTCTATCAATAATTTTAGTGATCAAAATTAATATTTTGTATTTATTAACAGTATAATTTTAAAATTGCTATTTAATTATTATTTGATTATAATAAATGCAAAATGAAATGTGTGTTAATATGTGTGTTAATATGTAACAATTAATTGAAATTTTACTTCCTTGACTTTAAAGTTGATTTATTATTTGTGTAAATTAAATGTTGCATTTTAATGTTATTGTATCAATTTTATCACAGTATCAAAAATAATTGTTATAGTAACATAAATGAAAAATTTTTAGGTAATAAAAATGTATGTTGTAATAAAAAGTGTTTCATTTAAAAGAAGTATTTAAATATTGTGTTAAAATAAAATTAAAAAAACATATTATTTAATAATATTTATTATTAAATTATTTTAAAAGACTAGACAGAAATAATTGGTATGTAAATTTTAGCAAGTGTCTGGAATTAGTTGACCATTCTTGTAGGAATAGATTTTACTATAAATATAGGTGATCAGAGGTGAAGGGAAAAAAATCAAGTAATTTTTTAGAAGAAATCAAGTAATTTTCATAGAAATAGAACTATATTTCTTGTTATTTTTAAATTTATTTTAAATTTTATTATTTAGTTCATTAAAAGTACTATCAGTAATTTATGAAACCATGGAAAATATTTTAAAAAGTTTAGATACTTTTTCCAACATGGAATAAAAAAACAAAATCTTTCTAATCAGTGCTACATAAGCCAACTAATGCTCTATGGTGATCGAAAGAAAAAATATATTTCAGAAGAGAAAAATGCTTCTAGTTAAAATTTTTTGCTGAATATCAAACCATTTTGCCCACAGAACAACATGAAAGATATTTAAGGAATTTATATTTATTCATGTTCATATGTTGAGTGATAGAGAACATTTTTTTTTATTAATTTTAACAAGTAGCAGTAATAAAAATAGACTTTTTATTCAGAAAAGCTATTTATATTTCCTATTTTAAAATTATGGAAGACTTTAGCAGAACGTTAATAATTTTATGAAGAAAGTAATAATGCTGACTAATAATTTTTTAGTGAAAATGTATTTATTAACTGCTATTCAGCTTAAGTAATAAGTCATGAGTATCTTAATACAATGACTATGAACTATCCAGAAGGAAAATTCACTAATTCTTTACAAACTAAATGCGAATAATTTTAAGAACTATATAAGTTTGTAAGCCTACTATTAACCTGATTGGAAGAATTGATATCTTGGATGTGAATGATTTCAAGAACTATCTAAACTAGGTAATTTTGCAGTGCTTAGTTGAATGCTGAAAGAAAATAAAACTTAAAATTTGATAAATGTTTAATTAAATAATAAATGTTTATTTATCAATTTGGAGGAATTTGTTCTTATCAATAAAGTAAGAAGAATGAACTTTTAATTATAAAGACTTTTTATTTATTATTGATAAACAATATTTTTCTAGGATTTCTTTCATGTGATTTAATTATGCTGCAAGAAATGATGAAATAGTATGGAGAGGAGAGAGATAAAAAAAAATCTTTGTTCAAGTTAACTGGTTGTTATGGAGACTAGCACTTCTCCAGTGATTCAGTTCAAGGAATGAAAGAAAACTTTTATTTTTTTATTAGTTATTGTAATATAATATAGTTAATATTAATATTTATAATTATTCTTAATATGTAGTAGTTTTAAGATTTAAAATATTTTAGCTTTTTTTTGATATAAAATAAAAAGGAAGAAAAATTATTATTTTTTAAACTTTTATTTATAATGATTCTATAACATCAAGAAGTTATGTCAACTAGAGAATCACCAATGATAATCATAGTAATATATGATCAAAGTAACTTTTATTTATTATGTTTAATGTAACATATTGGTATTTAATAATGCAAACTAAAATTCAGGTAAAATAAATTTATTTGTTATGTTAATACTAATGTGGTGATAATTTACAAGAAGTATGAATAGTTATTATAATCTGTATTTGATTATATACTATATGAATAATTGATTTCTGAATAACTTATAAGTAATTAAATGAATGTATTTGTGAAAAGTTATATATCATAAATCATTTGTTTGTTTTATATTAATCTTCTTGATATTGAAGGTATACAATGTTTAGAAGTTTGGATATTATTTTTTATGAAAATATATATGTTTATTTGCAGTGTTTTTAGGATTTATACAGAGTGTTTTGATAAACAATTAGTGGTTCAGGAAAATAGTTATTAGGAAATCCTGTAATGATAGAGATATATTTAATATTTAGTCTAATACAGTTAAAGTAAGTCTTATGTTTTGTGATACATGGACACAGTATTTTTTCATAAATCTGTAAGAGCTTAAATAGAAATTAAGATAGAAATTAAAGTAATCACAAAAAAATGTAGTATTAAGTTATGTATCTATACTATCATTATTTCTTATAGTTCTAGAAGATGTCAATCTCTCTCTTTTAATCACTATTATTACATTGGTCCATACATCATATTTGATAATGATAAAGTTGAATAAAAAATAATAGCTAGATTCTCAAGTGATGTCAAGAATTTAGTTAATGCAAGAAGAGTTAAATATTGAACAAATGAAATATCACAAGTCATAGAGTTGTAAAGAAGTTATCTTATTATGGAATCTTTAAGTAAATAAAGTATAATAGAAGAACATTTTTGGTATGAAAGTATAGAACATAACATATAAATTGTTTACACTATTAATATGTGAGTATAGAAATATAATGGAATGTCGTAAGTTATTAAGTTTAAGATGAAAAATATTATTTTATAATAGTAAATAATTTTGAAGTGTAAATTATTTACTTCTTGTATAAATATTTTTTTATTGTTATTTTTTAAATTTTTATAATGTTTTAATTTTTTTTTAAATATAATAACTAAATTTTACATTTTTATATTGTTGTTATAATAAATTGCCAATGTTGTTTTTAATTAACCAAGTGTCTATGGTTTCTTTTCTTGTTATGTTCAAGTCATTACTCATCAACCTAACCATACATACATTATAATAATTAAATATATTTGGGTATTATTGCATATAATCTAAATGAATTAATGAATAATAACATATTGTTATTGTTAAAGATATTTTATAATGGATAGAAAAATTGAATAATGTAAATTTTATTTATTTGACTCAATGGTTATAGTAAAAATTCATGTTTAAAATGTCATATTAAAAATAAAATGATTAAATATAATACATAATATTAAGAGATGATTTAAAATTTATTTATGATAATAAATATTGATTATTATTAATTCATAATTTTAATTTAGTTTAGTTTAGCTTACAGGTAAATTAGTTAATGATTTAAAAGGGAAAATTAGTGAGTATAGTTGCTTTCTTTGCTATTGTTTTTATATAGCTAGATGTATGTAAAATCCCTCATTACATGTAGTTATATCAATTAATGTATTTATTTCAAAAGTTGTATAATTGTGTTATAAAATATTATTCAAGGAGAGATTTATTTTATTAACTAAAGAATATCAAATAGTTTGATAGCTAAATTCAATTTAAGAAAGATTAATATTAAATATAATTTATTTTTTTCAGTGTGAGTCATGGGGATATCATTAATATTTTAGGAAAATAGTGTGTAGTGATATTCCTATACCATTGGAGATATTCCTGTTGGCGTAGTCAGTCTCGCGATAAGTTATTAAACCATTTATAGTAGGATTTAATTTAGATTAGATATGAGCTAGGATTCACCTTCTATATTGTCAGCTTATCGATAAGGTCACAGTTTATACATGTGAAAGTAAACTTATATTTCAGATTTGTTCATATATATGTTAACATTTCAGCAATATCCACTTAATTGATCTCTGCTATCCAAATGATGGCACATGCAATTTGGTTACAATGTTTGGTACAAGATTAATAATAACAAGAAGGACTAACACAACAACCCAAAATAAATATATTTAAATAATTTAAGAATTAAAGTTAAATTCTGATAAAGAATGAGGTAAATAATTATCAGAAATAAATATGAAATATGATTGCACCTAAGTGAATATTTTTAACAATATTTCTACAACTTTATAGTCAATTCTAAATATGATGATGTACTAAATACGAAGACTATAACAGTTGTATCCTGGCTTGATGGCATACTTTGGAAATATTTGGCTTAATTAATTAAACGAAACTATTGCATTTTATCTGCTTCTTTGATACTTGATTATTACTGGGTCTTCTGAAAAAATTGCAGATATTTTTATTATACATTTCATCAGTTCATTTTTTTGCATTTCTTGTCGCATTCTTTAAAGGTGAATCACATAAGATGCTTTCAATGATTTAATGTTTATATTATTAGCCCTGCTTATGGTCGCCATATTTTTTTTTCTTCAGGCCAGTATTTCTAAGCCAATCATAATCTTTAAATTAATAGGATACTGTTATTTATTACTAAACCGATCTTTCATTAATTTATTTTTCTAAATTTAATTTTATTATTTTTATATACACAATAAATCAACTTCTGTATGCATCAATAAGCACACTGCAGCTCAAACGAATTTATTACATCAGTCAGCAAAATAATTACACGCACAATTTATTTTATTAAAGCTGAGCGTATAATTTAGACCTTGAAAAAAAAATTAAAAAAAAAAAAATCTATTATAAAGTATAAGATTATTAAAAACATTAAGAAAGCAACTACACCACTAGATATATAAAAGCAATTACACGACATAGATATATGTTTGATAAAAACTGTTTCATAAAAAATAAACACTAAAATTTCTAAAGGTTAAAAATAAAAGACAAAAAAAATTTCATTAATTAAATATATTAAGCAATCATATGCAATAAAAAGCTTAATTATTATACCTGAAAATTCCAAGACCAATTCGTTAATGGAGTTAATATATATATAACAAATTTTATTTTTCACTGAAATTTTTTAATTATAAAGATAATTAATAAAGAGATTAGATATTTATTAATAAAGGTAGTAGGTAGCTAAGTCTTGGAATAAAAAAAGTTATGACTTGACGAGAGAAGAACCATCTATAATAAGCTCGAATAATCCATAGACACTCGATGCTGTAGTGTTATAAAATCTCCATTTCTAAACCATCTGGCTAAAATAGGTTTCAAAATCCAGACTAATTCATTTACATAACAGTGTAGATTGTTCTCCAGGTCAATTTCTATATATTTTTTTTTGAGATCTTAGTTTTATAGTAATTAATTTAATGTAATATCTAACTGGTATGCAAATAAGTTATTCTTAGTTTGAAATCTTAGATTTTTAAAAAAAATTCAATTATTAGCTTAAGTAATATAAAGAAGTACTAGATAGCTGTTTGATACAAAAGCGCATCAGTTACCTCTTTGGATCCTAATTCTCACTAAGACAAATGATAAAAAACAGATTAATGATCAATGATTAATCGACAGTACAACAGCTGTTCTGGATTATGATTAATATAATTGCTCTAGCAGGATATGAAAAGTTATATGATGTTGTAAGTGTTGTTGTTGTTATCATTATTATTATTATTATTATTACTACTACTACTACTACTACTACTACTACTACTACTACTACTACTACTACTACTACTACTACTACTACTACTACTACTACTACTACTACTACTACTACTACTACTACATTTCAATAAAGGCTTTATTGATCTCAATGGTTTACATAAGTTTACATCTAGAAAATTTGAAATTTAACATACAATGAATAATATTAGGGTAAACACATATAAATGAATTTAGTGGTTACACTTTGTGGTTAATGGACTATAACAATATAAAAATTAAAAAAGCAAAAATAATCAGAGTTCTAAAGTTTGAGGAGCTTATTTAGTTTTGTCGCATGTCACTTTGAATGTTAGTTGTATGATAGTTTTCTTTGCAGCATTCACAGCATTGATGGTTGTTTTAACAATGACCATGTTGCTGCATATAAATGGGGGTTGGTTATTATTTTATCTCTATTTCGAATGTGTAGCAGTTTGTTGCTAAATGTAGCTGGGTGTCATCTGGTGTTATTGCCAATTAAGAAAGTACATCGGGTGCACCAATATGCATATAGAACAAATGTGGCTGCCCTAATGCTAGGTATTGATCTTCCCTGAAAAGCAGCTATTATGTGATTAATGATTGTACCCGGTTTTCTGTAGGTGTTACACATCATCTGTCGTGTTTGGTTAAGTGCTACACATTGATAAATAAAGTGGTCCAGTGTCTCTTCTGCTCAATGGCAGAGTCCATGGAAGAGGTCAATAGATATATACATTCTTTTATGATAAAGAAAGTGGGTTGTTGGCAAGACAATGAGATTGATTTTCATGATAAAATCAAAGTATTTGAGCTCTAGAGCCCATTTTTTATATTCCTTGAGTAGTCTCTTGTTGTTAATTCCTAGCATAGGTTGTATAACATTAGTATCTGCTTCTTTGTTTATTAAACCATAAATATCCCAGTATGAATACTTATGCAAATACTGTTCTGGAATCTTGTCTGTGGTTTTGCATTGGTATATAATGTTGGTGAAAAAGGAACCTTTTGGAGGTGGTCTATCTGTTGGAGTAACTTCTAGCAAGTGGTTAATTTTGGGGTATTTGGCAAGTATTGTGATTATTGAGTTCCTTAACTTCTGTATATGAAAAACATTGATGTTGTGCAAGCCAAGTCCATTTTTTATTAGAGGTTGGCTAAGTTTTTTTGTGGAAATTGCTACTGTTTTTCTGGCCCAAAGTAGTTTATTATATATGGTTTTAATTTTTGAAATGAACCCCTTTGAGAATGAAATAACCGGTACATAGTAAGTTATTTTGGTTGCGATAAGCTGGTTAATTAACTGTACTTTGGAATATAGTGAAAGATATGCCTTGGACAAGGAGTTTATAATTTTTGTGGCTTCTTCTTTAAGTTTATTTTGGATATGGCATCTCATTCCTGTAATTCCCATATGAAATGGGAACCCAAGGAAAGAGTTTGGTTTTGATTTGTAAATTGATGTACATGGTTTACCAGTATATAGTGACCAGGCTGTGGTTTTTGCTGGATTAAATGTTAATTCATATTTTTGTGAATATTCTTGTAATATCTTTTGGAGTTATGGTATTTGTTTTTTTTGATGTTAAGAATATGGTAACATCATCCATATAGGCGATGTATGTAGTGTGCTGTGTTGTGTCTGATATCTCGATCCCAATAAATGCATTTTGTATGCTTTTAATAAGGGGATTGATGTAAAATATAAACAATAGTGAACTAAGAGGGGATCCTTGGGATATAGATTTGGTGGGTGTGAAAGATGGTGAGTTTCTTCCATTTAAAGTTATATGGATCTCTCTGTTCAGAAGCAGGTTAGCAATTATATATAGATGTGTTCTAGCAATTTCTGTGTCTTTTAGCATTTTTAGAAGTGTGTATATATTGACTGAGTCAAATGCAGCTTCTATGTCAAGCTGCATGACAATGGGTCCGTATTTTTTCCGCTGTTTTACTGTTGCTAGAACTGCTTTGAAGAATAAAGCTGCTTCTGTTGTTGAAGAGTTTTTCTTTGCATATTGTGCTTCGGAGATAAGTGGCATTATATACAGTTCAATTTCATCTTTAATAATTTTCTCCATAATTTTGATCAGCAAAGGTCCCATAGATATTGGTCTGAGGTCTGTAATAGGTGGAATAATTGCTGTCTTTTTATTATAGGGTACTATGGCTATTGGATAGACACCCTCCATGGGTTGAATTTGTTGCGCTAGATGGTTTGCTAACTGACACAAATATTTTGTTGTGAATTTATTTAGATGCTTTAGTACAAACAATGGAACCCCAGGACTACCTGGATGGCAAGCATTTCGAATAGTATTTAGTTTTGTTGTGAATAGATCTTTTGTGAATGGGGTTTTTGTCTCTGGTGGGCCAAACAGATTATGTGGTATTTTATATGGTTGTTTTTCTTGTAATTTCTCTTTAAAATATTCAAAAATTGGCATAATCATGTTGTGTCCTGCATATGTTCCACTATTTGTATATAGTGCCATTAGCACTTTTACATCTGGTTGGTTCCCCAGTGCCCATCTTATATAATCTCTTGTCCAAGTGTGTGGCCTGGTTAGGCATACCTTGCTTTTCTTTATCTTCAGATAGCTTTTGAGTTCTTCACATGCTTTATTGTATGCATGTCTAAGCTTGAATATATACTGCTGGGTGCAGTGTGATGGGTTAATCATGATTATTTTCTGGTGTAACTGATCTGCCAGAGACAAAAGTCTTGATGGTGGAGGTTGTTTTTTTGTTATATGGTTGATGTTAAAGGACAACATTCCCATAAATGCTAGATATTTCTGGACCGGGTTCAAAGTCATATCTTTGATTTTGTTTAGCATTATGTAGGTCTCAGAGAACAGAAATTCAGGGGTTGTTTCTGGGAGTAAAACTCTTATTGTTCTTGTACGTGGAAAGGGTGATATTTGAATTTGGGCACAGTCAATTGTGACTATTTGAGCTGAGTGATCAGAAAAAGTTGAGGGAGTTAGTTTTATTTCAATAACGTGGTGAAGCATTGGAGAATAAAAGCACAGATCAATAAGTGAAGAGAAGCGATTATTGTGGAAAGAGATGGCATCATCTGGCAAAAAACCTTGGCCACTCATTAGTGGTATGTTTATTCTGTGAAGCCAATGTTGGGTAAATTCCTGATATTTTAAATTAAAATCTCCAATTAAGATAGTTGGGTTTGAAGTTGTAACTAACCTTGAATTAATGTTTGCAATTATGGTATCTATTTTTTTATCCTGTAAAGGCATTATTATTATTATTATTATTATTATTATTATTATTATTATTATTATTATTATTATTATTATTATTATTATTATTATTATTATTATTATTATTATTATTATTATTATTATTATTATTATTTATTATTATTATTATTATTATTTGATGATGTCAATGCAATACCAGTTCATGGAGTTAAAATAAAGAACATTTTTCCAGGTAATTTAGCATCTGTTTGATCTTTTCACTCTGTTCAAAATTATTATTATGAAGATGGACACCATTTACCTCTCATTGCCAGCCTCGTCTTCCCTTGCCATCAGTCATTTTAAGCAGCATACACTTCTGTAATAAATTCAATCTTTTTATAACATGCCCCAAAATAGGACAATTTCAGTTGAACCACTTTTAATTCAAATAAGATTTTATTCTCATTTTATGTGGAGACATTTGATTGCTAATATGTAAGACAGAATCTGAAAACAGAAGAAAGAAGGCTGTGAGATATCTATAGTGATTAATATGTTGTTGCTAAGATAGGGAAGACGTAATTAGAAATGATAACAAAAAGTAGATAAAATACCGAACAATAAATTAAAATAAAAAAGATATATAAAAAAATGAAAATACAACCCAATAAAAACAATAGAATTAAAAACATGTTACTATGTATTAGTTATTAATGAATATTAGTAATATTTATTCTATTTAATCAATTTTTATAGATTATAATATGAATCTTCATGTGTATAATAATTAATTTAGACATCTTTTAAAATCCTGGTTTTAGATTCTTAAAAAACTATGTTTTGCGTGTGTATATTCATGCGTGTATTGTGAATGTGAATAGTTTAGTTCAGTGATAGAGTGGTTGACCCCCAAAATTACAGATATTTGGATCAATTTTCAGCCAAGAGGAATATAAAAAAAATCAATTTAGTCATTCAATGGAATTATGGCAAAACTTGCTACAACAATGCTTGAAATTCACCATGGCCATCATATGATTATTGTTGTGCATATATATATAACATAATATTTCCAGTTCTTTAATATATATAATATGCGAGATTAAGATTCTTGTCATTGTACAATAAATATTTTTTTAAATACTCTCTAACCCAGCATAATGCTCATTTTTTTAAATTATTGGCATATGCTGGGTTAGAGAATGTTTTAAATTATTTATTGTGCAGTGGTAATAGGCATAATCTCGAATATTATTTATATGTATATAAAGTAAACTAATGTTATTAAAATTATTTAAAATAATTAATCTTTCCTTCCTCTATTCTATTCTTTTTTACAATGGCTGTATTAGAGTAATTATAAATAATAAAAAGAATCATTTCGCAAATGCACTTAATTCTGCGCATTATTTATTTATTTCCAAATTTATATTGATAGTATATACAATAGTCAAACATCCAATATAAAAATTATTTGGTCACAATGTTATTATAGATATATACTTAATATAATAATCAATCTAAATAAAACTGAAACAAACAACTAATTATGTTTACAATTATTTAATTATCAACTCGGCTATCACCTCTCATTGAAACCTTTTCTAGTTTTAATGTTTTGTACAAAAAGTCTCAATGAGAGATGTGTTTATAATTAAATAATTGTAAATATAATTAGTTGTTTGTTTCAATCTTATTTAGATTGATTACTATATTAAACTGACAGATTTAAGTGTTCAACTGACTTCTGCTATTCCATTTTTTTTTTTCATATGTCAAATGGGTTGACCGGGAAGCGAACCCAGCCAGCTACTTGGAAAACAGCTATGCCAACCGCTAGGCCACCAACGCTTGACTGCTATTCTTCTTCTTTTTTATTCATATGTCAAATGCGTTGACCGGGAAGTGAACCCGGGCCAGCTACTTGGAAGGCAGCTATGCTAACCACTAGGCCACCAATGTTTGACTTGTCAAGTACCAATGTTGATATTTAATCGCTTAATCACCTAAAAAATAAACTAAAAGCAGTTGATTATCTTCTATCTTCTACTAACTGTATCATGCATCTTTATCAAAATTATTACCTTTCAATGAAGCAACTTTTTGATGAAATTATACACTTATGTTCACACACCTCACTAGCAAATGATCTTATTCCAGCTAATATTTATAAGTATCTAAACCACAATATCTCTCCTATTTTATATAAGTATTTTAGTAATTCTTTTTCAAATGAATATTATATACCTAACTTATATAATGTAATTTTCTGCCTTAGAAAAAACTCAAACGCCTTATATCCATCAGTAAATGGCCTGCATCTCATCATATTGGAAGATATTGATCAAAAAATATAAGAATTATTCTTAAACAACTAAATGATCATATCCTCCCTACCCTTTCCTCATCACATTATGCAGTTAAAACCCACTGTGCATATCAAACTATTCTATTAGCACAGAAGTCAACATTATATGCAAAACAAAATAAATTAAGAAATTCTGTCATATGCCAGGTTGACTTTAAGATTGCCTTTGATGTGGTAAACTGGGAATATTTATTTAGTACATTAAGCAAACTTCTGCTAAGCCATACATATATAATTACTGCTATAAAAATATCTTACCAACACATCTACCAAACTAAAAAATAATATATGTCTCTCTTCTCCTTTAAACCAAGCCAAGGTATTCCACAAGCTCACCATTTGCTTCTTTACTATTTGCAATAAATGTATATCCCATGATCAAAGAGATTGAGCAGTGCACAGAAGGCCTCTTCCTTCCTTATCTTGGTATTACTGTTAAAGTGATATCTTTTGTTGATGATGTCCTGATAGACATGAGAGATCTGCAAAATATTTCTCTCATTCTTTATATTTTGAACAAATTTTCATGTGTCATAGCATTGGCTGGGAAGCGAACCCACAACCTGGGCAACTGCTTGAACAAATTTAAAACCCTAATAGGATCTACAATACAAGTTTGTAAGTCATCCATATGGCAAATAGCTAGAGGTTGCAATCTACTTTCATTCTTCACAGGTGCATACATCTTTTCTGGGAATTCCAATTAACTTTTCTAAATACAATTAAGCCATCACCTAAATCATTTGGTCATAAACAAGTTCAGTTCAAAACTAAAAGCTTTCTGCTAAAAACTGCTTTACCCTATAATAAAAGTTTGTATTGTTAATGCTATTCTGAGTGGTATATTTGCTTCATATATCCCATGGATGCACCTTTTAAGGAGTACTGTCAAAAATATCATGATCACATTGGGAATCAATATCACATCTATCAATTACAAATGTTTGTTATTCTATTTGCAAAGATGGTCTTAATATAATATGTCCTCAATCATTTGTATCATATATCAGAGCTAACATGTACATCACAACCACAGTTAATTCAATTTTTAAAGCCACTCCATCTATTATATAATACTGCTCACTCAAGTTCCACATGCAAGTCTTTTTTTATACTGATCATGCTATAGAGCATGCAGATCTGTTGGACAATTATAACATCAAATCTATAATTGATGTTTCATTTAAGATCTGAAAATAATTATATATCCTAATAGATATTTATGGTCAACTCTCTCAATTGCCAAAACTTTAATGTTCCTCAATCATGGCTAAAATTTTTATTTAACATATTACTTAACATAACAATTCCTATAAAAACTTTCCTAACCGTTTTAAATTAAATCTGGATCCCATATGTATCTTATGTAATAGTCATCCAGAAAATATGATCCATATTTTTAAAACATATCAATATTTGTCATCTTTACAATACTTGGTATTCCACAAGCAAATTATTAACCTAAAAAAATTACTTGAGAAAAATATTAATAATTTTAATCCATATAATGCTATAGTAATTATTCACACTCTTAAAACCATGTAGCTTGCTCACTCTTCTGTAAGTTTCGATCACAAAAATATGTTTTAAAAAAAATAATGAAGAGTGGTATAATATATATTTATATGTTGTAAAATACCCAGAAATATTATGAGAAAAATTTGGCAGAACAATATTTTTCTTAGTTGTTCATTATTTTAAAATATAAATTATACTTTAAAATTGAATCAATGTATCTGTCTGTCTTCAGACTCTACTCATAATGACTATATTTGATAAACTGTACACCTTATGTTATATATATAAGTTCTCTGTACATGTGTTAATACTTTTACATAATTTGTAATTAAAAAAGTTTATTTTATAAAAAAAAAAAAAAAACTTTTTCGCAAAGCTGTAAATATATAAACAAAAATACCACATTATTATATATATACAGTTTTGTGGTATATAAATACTTATGATTTAGGAGTTGAATCAATGCTGGGAAAACTTCATTTTTTTTTCCAGATTCCAATCGGATTTATCATTTTCTATTCATATAGTTAGGCCACAGCTACTCCAGCTAAATTATCCAATATTGGTAAGCTAATGGATATCCAGTTATTTTTTAAATAACCGATAAAACTACGTTAAAACCCATTCGAACCCACCGTCCATAAATTGCACTGTGCTAGTCACCAACAAGTAAGGAGAATACATTAATTGCCAGCAAGATATTAATACTATATTGTTTTTTAAATGAGAGAGTGTTAGAAAAATTATTTATTACCAGTATTTAATTTTGTCATATGTGTGAGTGCATATATATAAATTATTTACATTAGAGTAATGTCGGTATCTTTAATTATTTTTTTTATAATACGAGACAGAAATCTAATTATTCACATACCTTTTTATTATAGATTTATTTTTCATTATAACTAAATAAAATAATAATAAAATTATTAAAAAGAAATTTAAAAATGCAAGAAAGTATATTTTTACTCGTTGGTTTTTTTTTAAAAGGAGCATTAAAATAACTCCGACCGATTATTGGTTAGGATTCCATGTGACGTTCACATACCGGTAGTGGACTGCCCTTACTGCTCTCAAGTTTAATGCTTTGCCATTACATTAAACTGCGTCCGTCAGAGTGAACATTAAAAATTAGGTGGAAGAATAATAAAATTATAAGAGTGGCATAGAAAATCAGATATGTGACCCTTTTCGGTTAACCTAAGGTAGTAATGGACAATATTTTAACACCTGTATTTGCACTCAGTTACAAATCAAATAAGCAATCAATTGTGGCACTCCTCAAAAATGTACAACATTCATTTCTAAAACAGTAGTAAAAAAATATAATAATAAATAATCTTATAGATACATATTGGTTTATTTAAAGAAACCTCAAAGGAAACAAATCAAAGACAATTTTATTTGTAGTAGTAAACTTCCCTATCCGCTCCATCCGATTGCAACACAAATAATCAGAGAAATAAACAATTCTTTACAACTTTTTAAAATTTAATTAGTTAACAGCCTTAACTGCCAATATTTATTGTTTAATCTATAGGACAGATCTTTCTTTCTTTTTATTTTTTTTATAAAAAAAATTTGTAATATAAAGTAATTATATAAGTAGAACTAATTTAACGTTTGAAACAAAATTGATATTTTTTTTTTATTAAGAGGAGAATTTTTATTTGTCTGAAGATTTATGATTTATTTTTTTTAAAAGCAGAATTTTTATTCGACTGAAGGTTTGCGATGATGTCATTTTAGAATATTCGCTATATGTCGAACTATTTCCAACATATAATAATAAATATTAAATATCTTTTAAAGCAATTTTTTATTTAAACTTTCCTAACACATTCAGCTGTTAGCAAAAACAAACGTGTAGTATTCTTCTCTCTTCTTCAAGTATTGCTGGCCTATCCAGTGACAGTGCAAGCATGGGAATCAAACCCGGACTTTTAGATTCGTGAATAGTGAATTTAAGATAACATTCTAACCAATTGGTTAGAGCTTTATCTTAAATTCAAAATTCACAAATCTATAGGTCTAGGTTCGATTCCCATAATGAGAGAAAAATGTCACTTGAAATGTTGTGTTATATACTAACCTATGTGCTATTACTAACAATTAGATATATTTGGAAAGTTTAAATAAAGGTTTAAAATTTTCTAAAGACATTTAATATTAGATGACATATGACTAATACTATATTTTAGAGTAGATATATTTAGTACAAAAAAATTATAGGTTCTTATAAAGCTTGTAATATTCTAATACTGATGGTTGTGGGTGCTGCTGTGATTGGTAGTGCTAATTGGTATTAGGTTGTCAATTTCCTGTGCAAAGCACTATGGGACATCTATGACTGCGTTGATACCTGTTTGCTGTTTAAAAAAATCACAGGACAAACGCTTTCAATAATGGAAACCAACTGTAATTTTAATAAAATTTCACATTTACTGAATGATGATTGAGATGAAATGTGTTTCACTGATACTTATCTATAAAAAGTGGAAAATAATATAGTACAAAATATAAAATCATAAAAATATTACACATGAAAAGGCTCAAAAACACCTATCTTGTGATAAGGTATTCTATATATGGTGTCTATGCTAGCATTTAGCATGCGCGTTAACAAGCATTGTTGACAGCTTCTGTTGTAAAAAAAAATGTTTTAACTGCCTTTTATTATTACAAGAACACATTTACTTAGTTAAAGCAAATTATGCAGATGCACTTTAATTCTAAACCCTTATAGTAAGTAAAAGATATAAAGCTTTTGCTTTAGAAAGTTATCAATATAAAGAAAATTAATCTGCATGCCTAAGATTTGTTAAACAAGACAGCAATGCTAACATATAAAATTTGTATTGATCAAATTCGACAGCTATTTTTTTTTTTTTACAAGTAATTGTTTTTAATTTAAAAAAAACCTATATAAAACATCATAAAAATAATAATATTAATTAGTCATAAAACATACATTTAAATATTTATACTCTTATTTGTAAAATTGTCTGGAATATGCTATAACTCTTTGTACAGTTTAGCGCTATGGCGCAATGGTGTACTGAAAACTAAATGTTAGAAAATTAAACAAAAAAAGTTTTATCATTTGAATAGAATAATTCAATTGTTCTCAACCTGACAGTTTGATGTTCAAACATCAATAGAGCATAATATTATTATATTCAGGGCCTCGGCAAAGAGAAACTCATGCACCCTATATCAATATCTACTCACATGCTCAGTCAAACATAACATAGACAAATATAAACAATTTTTTTTTTCATATGTCATAGCATCGGCCGGGAGGCGAACCCACAACCGTCAACCGTCTGCAATCAACTACTTGCTTGCAAGGCGGCTGCGATGACATCTCGGCTAACAACGCTTGACAAATATAAAAGTCAATATTTTTTTTTTCTATTTCAAATAAAAAAAAAAAATTGAAATAAAAAAAAAATATTGACTTTTTAAATTAACAAACAATATTAAAATTGCAATAAATATGTATGAATGAAAAGTTTTTTTCTTTAAAATTATATTAAATAACAATAATTCATTAACATACTTATTAATGTTTTTACAATTAAAGTTAAATACATATTGCAGCGTAATTAATTTTTCTAGCTTTTGCTCTTGCGAATGTTTTAATTAACACATCTATGTCAAGATTAGTTGTGAATTCGTTTTAACTAATATCATTGCCAGACCAGTGAGTTTTTTTTTGAGCCATGGTCAGTCGGTCTAGAGTATGTTTTTATTAATTTCAATTTCGAAAAACTTTTTTCTGATCTGGCTGCTGTTACTGGCAATGTTGCGAATATTTGCAATGCGATAAAAAAAATTCGGAACACTGCTTTCTAATTTATGTTGGCATATATATATGAAAAAACTTCAATTGCTGATCGGCAAGTGCCCTGGGTGATTGCCTAGAGTTGCCTAATGGCAAAAGCAGCCCTGTCTACATTATATAAAAATAATTGAAACACTCTTCATTAATTTATTAGAATTTAGGTTTTGAATTTTAATGAAATCGGTTACTTTGAGTAATTCTGATTTCTGCTCCATTCTGCAAATTCTAGCTTCCATAGTACCGCTAATATCTACATTTATATCTACTCAAATTCCTCTTCTGATTTAAAACTCTCCACATAAAAACTATCTTTTCACTCTTACTTAAAAGTTAAATAATAATCATTTAAGATATTCTTTTAATATGTTACGATAACTTCCTTTAAAAAGAATAATAAATAGTTTTATGCCTTACATATAGGTTTATTTTAAAAAAATCTCAAAGGAAGCACTTTAAAGATAATTTTATCGGTATTAGTAAATCCCTATTTTCTAATCTGTAGGATACACAATTTATTTACTTTTCAATATAAAGGTTTGTTTTAGAAATTAATTACTATATTATATCATATATATTATACTACATATATGAAACTAAATTAAACCTTGAGTAAAAGCGACTATTTCTTTTAAAAGTAAAAATCTTTATTATATTCTTCTGTTCGATTTTTATTTAACCTGATAATAATTTAATCAGTTTCAAATATATGTAAGTGTCAAGACCTGCTATAAGGGAGGTATCAAGGTTCCATAGCATCCGACTCCCATGTTACGCATGGGGTCTTGAGCTGCAACTGGAATTTGAATGCCTTCCCAGGAACCGCCTAAAAGCAAAGCAAAAAAAAAAAAATTAAAAAACGACTTTGCCTAATTAAAATTACAGAAAAACAATGCCATATTTTCTTATCCTTTATTTTTTGCTTTTGTCTACAATAATATTTTACATGATATTTATGTTATTATTTTGGATTGAATGCGTAAATCATATGTAATAGTATTGTGTACAATCCGTTTTCTACTATTTATATTAATTTTATAACAAAAATATATGCATAATATTTTGATCTCTATGTGGGTGGCAGATGGGGGGGGATTTAAATTAAGATATTCTGAACTGTAAAAGGCTGGCACAGCTGAAGTAAAATGAAGGATATGTGCAATAAAAATAATTAATTTAAATCATCATGCAATTTATGTTCTATTCTTTTAATTTACTAATTTGACATACTATTATTATATTATAAATTTGGAATAATGCAACTCTTACACTTTTTATTTTGTGCTTCTATAAAAAAAAATAATGTTATAAAGAAGCATAACATAATTGCTTAAACCATTATGTGATGCTCCTTAAAAAGCTAAAATTGATTCAGATTAAAGTAGTCTATAAGCAGTTTAAACAAATATGTAATGCTCTATAAAGTATAAGTTGTGATGAACTGCTTAGTTAAGAATATAAATATTTTACCAATCACCAATGCAGAAAGGAATTATCTTTTTATTCTTTAAGTCTATCAGCTTTACATTCATTGACCAGAAGCATATTTGTAGGTTCCAGATCTGACCTATCAAATAAAGAAATGGAAATTCACCAGAAACTGATGATCCAATTGCAAGACAAATTAAGAAAATGTTTCACTGCAGTTTTACTTGGGTAGTATAGTTATTTTTAATTTGCAATTATTTATTTCTGTTTGATTACGACTATAAAAGTTGTTAAAAGTGAAATTCACTTTAAATTATAAATTCAAAATTATTAATGTCATATTTTTACATCTGGCTAAAATAGTATTTCAATTCTGAATTTCCAACCAAATTAACATACCAATGTTTACCAACATTATAACTGAAAGAATAAACTTGTTTTATTCTTTATCATTTGCTGATGCTGATGCAAAGATAATTATTAATTCATAATTCACATGTGTAGTTCAATTCTGCTTTGATTTCCCTCAACTGGCATTTAATGACTACTGATATTTTTTTGCTATTGTTTCATAAGATGCTGTTGAAAAGGCCCTTGTCATGCTGTGAGATATTTGAACACTGTTTTTCATATATATTATAATGGAATTTAAAAATAACTCCAATTAAAAAATTGGTGATAAATATGAAAAGCTTTATCAGATTTATCAGTTAATAAGTGAATTACTGATATGTTTGTCTAGCCTCAGTAATATTTTCTGTTCTTTATTGTTCATGTGACATACACCTACCACATATATTTTATACTACATATATGTTATTTAGTGCTATTTAAGAGATCTGAACTCACTGGATATTTTTCATTTGTTTTAGACTAATACAATTAATTAATTCCCTTCAGGCATTTTCTCATTATTTCTCTGAGGAATGTCCAGAAACCGAAATTCAAATCCTTATTCTTTAAGAACTAACAATCCGATTCAGTGCTAAGCAGTAGCTTGTGGAACTCAATTACAATATTGCACAACTTAACTAACCAATCCATTCCATCCATGAAATGCAAGAATGGAAATTGATACCCAAGGCCATATTTAAAACTTAATAATACTTTATTTCAGGCAACAACAAAAAATAATTGTGAATACTATCCATATGACATAATATTGAAATACAAGTACAATGTATAAACTTAACTTAGATCTAATTAAAAGGGATTTGAATCCAGACTTTCAAGTTCCCTATATGAGTGCTGGTTCAGCATGAAATATGTATATTGTAGATCATTTATCTTTTTCACATGTATGTAGTCATGTATATTGGGTTATATTGGATAAAGTGATTGATTGTAGGGATCTTGAAAATCTGGATTCACATCCCCTTTAATTCCATATTTCATAACTGACTTTACAATATTCTCAATAAAAAAATATAATGACATTGAGCAGGCATTCAATATTATAGTTTATAATATTTCCATCATCTCTGGATGATTTAAACTAAATTGGAAATTACACCTTCTTACTCCCTATGCCTGATTGATATTTCAACTATAGGTATTTTAAAATAATAATTTTAATAAGAAAGTATGTGTATAATATTATAATTCACTCAAAAGCAATATATATAAATGTACCATCTTTTTCAAAAAAAAAAATCATAATTGAACAAAAATATCGAACTTATTATGTAAAGCCTTACAATTATATCATTTTAGATGTGCATTAAAACAATCTTATCAAGTTTCTTATTTCTGTAATCATTTACAATGATATCTGTTGATAATCAGAAATTCTTACTTTTCAAATATTTATATTACTTTTATAAATATAATGACAGGATAATTCATTCATATTTTATCACTTAATTGATCATTCCCTAATCATTTTTTCTGATTGGTTCTTTGATGGTAAACTCCATATTTTTTCAATAAACATTTCAGGCTGATTGACACTAGTATCACCATTCCTTCATCAATATTTACTTACAAGTTGTCTATAATACCTTTGCATAATTCTACAATACACCAGCTATTGGCAAACAAATCTTTGGAGAAGATAAAACATCTTCAGTAAACACGGACATTAATTTATTTTCTTTTCACATTAGGGCTGCTCTTTGTAACTTCTTTTCTTGTACCATGCTACATTATAGGTTAGCGGTAAATGCACGTACAGAGAAATTAACCATTCATGTTAGGGAAGCATGAACCATTAATTTTTTTGATTATTTTATAATTTGATGAAAATGAAAGTATTATTTTCCAACACTTGAAAATATAGTCTGTTGGATTTGATTTCATTGCTTTGTGACTAAATATACATTTGCTATGCTAGATAAGCATGTCCTGACCTAAATTAATAATGTAAGCCCCTTTCATAATTTCATTGTCACTGCTTTTCAAAAAACATATTTTTAAAAATATTTTCTTCTCAATTTATGTCACTTTCAAAAATATTTTATCTGTTGATTAAGCAACCCTTTAATTACATACCTTTAAATTTTTAATCTCTTGCTGCACTTATCAATAAAAGCTTGTTAGAGCTATTGGTGCGCCCCCTATATTACATATCTGTAATACAAGCTTAAAACAAGTCATGCTGATATATGACTTGTTTTATTGATTATTTAAAGTTGTAAACATTAATTCTTATTAAGCACATGGACAGCACTCTCAAATCAAAATGCTTTAGATTTTCCTATATAATTAGAAAGTAGGTTGAAGATAAGACAGCCAATCTTATCTAACCTTTTAGTAATGTGGTGCTGAACCTATGTTACAATGTTATTTCTTGTGCCGACATGATTTTGCCAATCTTATTATATTATCAAAATTGGTTCAGTTATTATGGGCTTCAAAGATATATATAATATTATAGTATATAATATATCCTTCTATATAATGTATACTTTTGAAGTCTATTATAACTGGATCTCATATTATTGGTCATTCAGTATTTTAAAATACTTAGAATCATGTGAAAAGTACCTTTTTTTAAATTTGTAATTTTTAACATGCTTATTAAAAATTATATTACAAATTATAAATTACTACTTTTTACCTATACAAAATATATAATTTAAATAAGAAAAAAATATCATGAATTCCAATATGATTAGCCATTTTTTATTATTAAAATAAATGAATGTGAACCTTGCCCTTGTACCTCTTTGCTCAGTGTCAGGTATGTAATTGGTCACTTTTAGTTTTACGCATGCTTCTGAATGTTCAACTGTTAGACAACTTCTTTATGAACTCAAAAATATTTTTCATTTGTAAGAAAACTTGTTCACATAAGTAAGTTGAACCAAATGTCAAAAGCAAAGGCAAGCAGTTTTTTTTCTTCAAATAATTTAATCTTTCAAATAATTATATCCAACAATTAAGAATGAC
Source organism: Epiperipatus broadwayi (assembly GCA_028023455.1). NCBI lineage: Eukaryota > Metazoa > Onychophora > Udeonychophora > Euonychophora > Peripatidae > Epiperipatus > Epiperipatus broadwayi. The sequence continues at coordinate 404,638 of JAQFVV010012447.1, forward strand.
AGCCGACTTTTCTAGACAGTTTTCTTCAAGAATTTTCCACAATTCTACAAATTTAGTTTCCACAATTCTGATGACATTAATTTAATTAATTCCATTTCAAACCTATCAATTTCCATCCACTCAAAAAGAGAGATATCAAATGGAGTCATCTTTAAATCAATTAAGTCAGGTTTGGTGAGTAAAGAAAATATGGGTGTATGTATTTGGAAGTCACATCGTTTAGAAAATTCTTCTCTGAGAGCTTCAATGTATTTTTGAAGTTCATCTTTGTTAATGTTAAATTGATTTGCATGGGCCTTTACATTTGGAAAGTACTTGTAGGTGTTAGTGGTAATATCATGGCAAAATATATCTAATTTTGATGCAAATCTTTTCCAATATTCAAGAAGTTCTAGTACTGTTTTACCCTTTCCTTGCAAATGCAAGTTTAGCTCATTCAGGTGTTGAGTTATATCAGTCAGAAACATCAATTTGCATAACCAGTCTTCATCATATATTTTGGATAATGTTGTTCTTTTTCATCAAGAAACATCTTGATTTCTTTCAGACATGATACAAACCTTTTCAAGACATTACCTCGACTAATCCAATGAACATTGCTGTATAGAGGGAGGTCTATATATGCACTATTTATTTCTTGCAAAAGGGATTTAAATTGCCTACGTGTTAATGAAGAATGAGAAACTATCAAATTAATTATTTTAATGATAGTGTCCATTACAAAATTCAAGCATTGTGATGAGATTTTTGCAACTAAATTTTCGTGGTGTATAATGCAGTGGAAACTCAATATTCCATGTTTAATATGATTTTCAAGAAGTTTAACAAATCCCTTTTTCTTTTGGACCATTGCATGGCTGGCATCAGTAGTAACACTAAGTATTTTATTTATATAAATTTTTTGATTTTCAAGATAATTGAAAAACACAGTGAAAATATCATGTTCCTTTGTTGTACCAGTAAGGGGAATCAAGCAACACAATTCTTCATAAATATGAGTGTTGTCACAATATCGTGCAATTGCTAGGTGCACCACATCATTTGCATAAATACTTTCATCAACAGCAACACTGAATGCAACATCTTGTTGTAAACTGTTTTTCTGTCTTGTTGTTACATTTTCAGCCATGTCAGTTATTCTTCTTTGAATTGATCTTGCAGAAGCTGGTATTTCTCGAATTCGAGACAGTATCATTTGTTTATTTGGTAGATCACTGAATAAGATTTCAGCGCTTTTCAAAAAACGTCTCTTTGATGAATTGTCCATCTGTGAAAAGTTTGCCTTTCGAAGCCACACAATGAGCAATTGTATAACTACATTCCTGTGGCTTTATTTTGGGGTTCAAATATTTGACTAAAATAAGTAATTTGTTTCTTAAAGGCAGAAACAGCTCTTTTTATAGCTTCACTGTTCTCATCTGAGTTTTTAAACATGAAAACATGTTTAGTTTGATAATGTCTTTGTACACTTGAGGTACGACACACAATACTTTCACACCATAAAGTACACACAGCACGATCTTTTTCCTGAAAAAATCCATATTCCTTTGTCCAAGAGTCTTGAAAAGAGCGAATATCACGTTTTTGTCTTTTGAGGGACATTTTGGGAATCTCTTAGTATGCCACGAGAATCTCTTTTTTAAAAGAAGCACCACTAATAAAGCATCGATTATTTACCATTCAACTACCGAAAATAGCTTTCTAGAATTGATAACTTAATAAGCTTTTTATTTGGATTACGATCTCATTTTTTAATATTATCAGAAGTAAAATGTGAATATGTAGAATTTATTTCGCTTGCAAACAAAAATATCTTTTAAATGAAGTCAAGTGTACTATTTTCTGATAAATAATGATTTAATTGTAAATTCAATGTTGAATGTAAAAACAAAACAAAAAAAGTCGCTGTAATTAAAATATTTTTTTCAATTTATTCTTAGTGCCATTGATAATCATTGACATGCCAAGCATGGCACGAGTGCCTTAGGTCGCTGACCCCTGGGCTATGCATTTCCAACTACAGTACATTTATTGTTTCTTTCACAAACTCGCCCTCCAACCATATGAGAGTGTAATGACACATTCTAGGGCAAAGACCCGAAATTAAATTCACATATTCTCTATCTCCAGGCTTACACACTCACTATTGCCTATTTATTCATTTGTAATATTTAAATACAAGTATAATTTATATACCTGGAGTTTAGCTGTAATATAAGGTATTTGAACACAGACTTTCAAGCTCCTTTCAGCTATCCACTCTAGTTCATATTAACATACATATGATCATAATACATATGGAAAAGTTAAATGATCTCCAATATATGTATTTCGTGTTGAACCAGCACTCATCAGTTGGTCCAGATGACGATCTGGACCAACTGATGAGTTCTGGTTTAGCACGAAATATGAATATTGGAGATCATTTATTTTTTCACACGTGTGTGGCCATGCATATCGGTTGCTTTTCTTTATTTGTAATTACTTTCATAAGGATCACAAGATGAATGTACATTATATATATATATTTCACGAAATAATCCGAATATGTTACTAGAACAAATTTGCAAGCAGATTCTAAAGAAACATTTAAAAATAAACTTGCAAATATATATTCGGTTTCGTGAAATATTTACATTCATAAACGTTACATATTTGATCAACAGTAAAAGTCACTTACATGCCATTAAAATTATTAGGGTATATATATACTTTACAATTATATTTCACATAGTTATTGTGAATTATAATTCTAAATTATTTCAAATTATAAATAATGAGTATAATTTTAATACTTTAGAACTACAAACTATAATAACCATATATGTCCTATTTTTAAATTATATAAATGTGTATTTTACAAAGCAAATGAACCATTTTTTGAACATTTTAATTCAACATTTTTCTCATTTAATATTAATAAATTAAGTGATATTAGTGGTGACTATTATTACTTGATGATGATCAGGAATTTTTGCTTGTCTGTTGTATTCTATTGCCTTGTTATTCTATCTGCTTTTAGGAAAAGAGTATAACATATATAGCTCTTCATACTTTGGTGTAGTAGTGGAGTGGTGATCTTTACGGATCATGGCCCAATTCTGTAACTTTGGGTATTTAAGAATTTCCATGCAAAAAACAATTTGATTGTTTTATGTATTTACATCATACTTACATTAATAAATGCTGAAATGAAGTAAAAGGTTTGAGTAAAAAATTTCAATTATGCAGTATTTTTAAATTAGAGTCATTTTATGTATTTACTATATATTTTAATTTATATAATTTATCAATATTCATATCAAACTATATTTCTAAAATGATCATGCCAATTTCTGGAAAATTCAATGAATTAATCTGTGAGATTGCATTGGTTTGATCTTATTTTATTGGAATTAGAGCTTTAGTGAGACAGTGGAAATTTATCAGATTAAAATAATCCACTATTTGCATAAACAATGATTCTTCAAAATATTTCAATAGACAAATGACCTATCCAAAATGATGTAAGTTAATATAACTTGATAGTGATAGCAATTGGTTATTTAGGAGTAGAAAGTGTGGTATCAGTCTTGTAAATGGAATATTAGAAATATAGGCTATTGGCATAGATAACATAATAATTGAAGGAATCAAATTTAGTTATTAAACTAGAAGGTTGTTAAGCATACTAGACTGTAATTGACTTGTAAGATATTCTTGCAATTATTTTGTCCAATATAAACTATTGTATAAAATGTAAACTATTACTATATTATTATTGCTTTTATTGTCAATGTATTAATAAAACATTATTATATCTTACCTGATCTTATTCAAATTTACGCTCTACTTTCAGACTTTTGGTGAACAAATGTTTAAACTTCTTGATGTGGAGAAAGTTGGATCTTTAATATTAACTCAGCTTATTACAACTTTTAAAAACTTTACACAGTAAGTGCTTATAATTATTTTAATTATAATTAGCATTTATGCTAAAGATAGCATGTAATATTAGCATACAGAAATACTATTAATTATTTTAATGATGCTCTTTAAGAATTGAAGTGAAACTTATTTGGACAGGGACAGAAAAAGGTCATGTGATTGTTATGCAATGCACATATTCATGTTAATATATTTTTGGCTTTAATAAAAAATAAATCTTAAAAAGCACAAAACTATAGTAATTTAGTTTTTATCTTGTTTTTATTAATCAAAAAGGAAAATATAGGTAATTCTTCTTCCTATATATTCCATCATATATACACTAACAGTAGGTTCAATTTAACTGATAGTTACTGCAGAAAATACAGAAAATCAGTTTTAAAATGAAAGGCAATTGCTAGTTTGCTAGTCTCCAAGTTAGTTGAATATGAACTCCCACAAAATCAAGTAGATGCCTTCTCTATGATTTTTATATTCAAAATTTGGGAAGTAGACTACTTGCTGACTGTAATTTGTAAAATATAGGAACTAAATTGAAATCATTAAATATTGCCAGCATTTATCTTGTCAATCTGGTACTTAAGGTATGTCATACTAGCAATTTGTAAGTCAAACAAATCTAATGATGAAAGACTATGGTGCTGTATACTACACATATACTACTTATATATGCATGGAAATGCAGTCAAAATAAATATTTTATCAGTCACATATATATTACCATACATGAGTTGTATTTCATGAATGAATTTATAAAAGTATAAAAAATAAATTAACTATTGAGAAAGCACAATTTATACCAGAAGTGGGAAATCTTTTTCTGCCAAAAGCCATCTGAATATTTATAATACCATTTGTGAGTCATACAGACTTAAAAATTAGTATGCTATATTTGATCAAATGACCAATTTCAACCATCCCTTTTTAAACAAAGGGCATAATTTTTTTTGTGAATTAAAAATAAAGTAATATAATTATTACTAATGACTGTTCTGCATTTAATGACAATTACATTATCATTAAACAGGTTTTATTATCTAGAATTTAGTAGTTTATTGAATTAATCCAAAGAAAACCATTCTTTTAGTGATATGATTTTTTTTAAATTAAAGCATTTTTGAAACATATATTGCTGAAGAATATTTAAACACTTTAGACTCTTTTAACAATCTTCTTATTCTCAATATATAATATCTTGGAAAAAGCACTTTTATATAATTAAAAACTTCTATAAAATACTAAAATAGTCTAAAGTTTTTAGTAGCTTTAATATTCCAATATATAAAGCATCAAACTGATAATATCTACTATTGATGAGGAAATAAGAATCAATAAAAGTTTTTATGTAATAATGATGAATTACAGAGAATTACTTCAAAGTATACAATTTATATTGAAATAACTCAACTATTATTGTTTTTTAGTTAAAATTTTTATTATGTTTTTTTGCCATGTAGACTTTAATTTTTTTTTAGTAATTTCAGCTTAGAATTTCTGGGCCTGGAGAAATTAGTTAGCAGTTTATGTTTAGCTTTAAGCAAATAAAAATTTGTTATAAACCATTAAACTGAAATAAAAATTAATTATTAATCTAGTAAATTTTCCCAGTAAATTATCGAAGTTAAGTAGAAAGTATTAAAGTAAAAATGTGTGTGCAACTCTTCCTCTACTTATATGCTGATCATGTGACTGATTTTATTGTATGAAATTAACACTTGACCTTAATTAATTAAAGTTTAAAGATTAACTGGTATCCTGGTAGACATAGATAAAATAAGCTCATTTACATAATTGTATAGTCATTAATTAAAATGTTACATTTTAAGACAATTATTTCTAAAACTGAAAATTATTACAATGAAAATAAAACAAAATATTGTATAATAAATTAGATTATTTTAAATAGAATATTAATTTACATTATTCCTTTAAACAATCTTATACAATATTTAATAAATGTGACAGTCCCAGAACACTTTTTAAAGACTTTTAAAGTAAAATATTTAAAAATAAACATTAATATCACAGCATGGGTGTTAAAATAAAACTTATAATCAAGCATATTTATACATGTTCATGATTGCTTTTTTTATTTGAACTAATGTCTTTTACTAATAAATTAATTCTTCATCTTATTCAATTAACTAGCTTAAATTTACTGGATTGAATTAATCTTTATTACTAATGGCATTAAGAAAAGTATACTCTTTATTAGCAAATAACTTAAACAAAATGTATTTTTATGAACAAGTAATTTAATTACTAACAATGAGCATTAAAGATTCAAATTTAGCTTTAAAGTTTAACCCTAACATTGACTTATACACACTAATATCAATATTAAAATAGTTTTTGCTTTTAATATTTTTCCAATATTAACTCATTAATATTTAAGATAAAGATATATCTAAACTAAGCAATTTAAAGTTATCTACATATGGGTTTAAATCATTACAACAATATATTAACATAACTTTAAAGACAATTAAAATTTATAAAAAAATTTATAGAATGATTTATAAGATGTATTAACAATTAAATATTAAGCCCTAACAAATTGGCTTACTATAAAAATTAACCTATTGATTTTTTAAAAATACTAAACAATTACATAACTAGAGACTTAGATTTACTGATAAAGATAGAAGGTTACAATATATATTACAACTTGATTTACAAATATCCAACTTTCAGCATTCACAACTTTGATATGATCCATCCTACATTAATACATTAATGGTTAATGTTAATCATTTATTAGACTACAAAATGTATTATCTCTTAGATATTATATTTAAACATCAATCAAAAAATGATATATCCATGATTTAATTAAACATAAGTGTACTTATCAACCTGTAATAACTAGGTACTGTTAAACACTGAACAAATGAAAATATTTATAAAATATTTTACTCTGGATTAGCTCATTCAACATGAAATGCACCTTGTGGGTCATTTATCTTTTTCATATTTCTTTATTTATATGTTTTGAGAAAGATTAATGGAATAAAAATTTAAATATATCTACTTATCTATCCATCTATCTATTTATTTATCTATCTATTTCTCCATATAGAAATATATTTCTTGGTAAGCACTTCCAATCATTAAGTGGATTATAGGCTTAAACATTGCACTCTTCACCAATTCATAAGGTGTAAGTGTAATGATACAAATATTGAAAGAGAAAATGAAATTACAATTAGTTTATTGAAGTTATAATTTGAAAGTTAAAATAATGCCAGAGTGCTCATTCAGCAGTTAAATTTATCTTATATATGACATCTTGAAGAATATCAGTTTAATGAGTTATTTGTGAGAGTACAAAAAATATCAATTGGAAATAGTTCACATATTTTGAAATTTAAGAATTTCTCAGGAAATCAGTAATTATTCTAAATATACATCACTAGATCACCATTCTTTATGCTTACACAAGCTGTTTACGCAAAGGTTAAACTCTCTATACAGTAGCACCATTCAATGAAAGCCAGAATAATCCATGAATGCAAAAAAGTTTATGCATAATTCCCTATCCAGTGCATACTTATCTAATATCTCCAGCCTCTGTTTAAACAGTTTGTCTAAGCGTAAATAATGGTGATCATGTGATGTTTAGTAGTTCAATACTAGTCCTGCCCAATAATATTATGGTCATTGTGGCTATTAAAAAACCAAAGATACCAAAAAGTATGAATGCTGAACTGAGTTCAGATCTATGTGACTATACAAGTTAATGAGCTTGAATTGAAAACATGTTTCATCTTGGACTCAAAAGCTTTATAGTTAGATAATAATGTAAAAGGTGGCTGCTGGAGGGTTGCTTTAGATACTAAGATCTAGGTGCAGTGCTCTCAGATCCAAGTCTCCTCACTGATGAAAGCCGTAAGCTAGAAACTAGTCTGGGGATATTGAATGAATAGGCACTAGATAGGAATTTTATGCACAAACCTTCTTACATCCATTGATTACTCTGGCTTGCACTGAATGGCACTATTGTATGGAGAGTTTAACCTCTGTGTATTCTAAATATAATAAAAAAATTAATATTAATAATGGAACCCAGTAAATTTTCAATTTTTAGTGGCACTTTATTGCTTAACTATTTCTTCAAAAAATGGGGGAAACTTCAATGGAACAACAAAATTTAGTACAAAATTACTCACCTAAATTTTCTCAAAGAATATTTTACATTTGGCATCAGAATACATGACTTTCATGAAAAATCAGAATACCTACTATATCTGATTTTGATCACATATGGTATGTCTCACAACATTTTGCAGCTTTAGAACAAGGCCATAATGCAAATTCTTTCCACCAATGGCCAAATAATTAATAAAAAATAATAGAATGATTTATTGCTTGAAAGTTCATAAGAAATTTGAGCAATGTAATTGATAGGGCTGAGCCATGATCCATAGTATTTGAGCTCTTTAGTCTGATACTCTACCACTATAACTATTTATGCAAGGCAAGCAATTAATGATGGGTATATTAAATAGAGGCTTATATTTTCTAATTTGATGATTTTGTGACTTAATTCTTTAAAAGGTTTTTTTTTTATTATTATTATCTTTTACATTTGATTAAATTTTAATTTATTTATAATATAATAGCATACACGTAAGATTTTCAACAATTTAGTTTAAATTATAAACAATAGAGGGCAAACATACATAGACCGTTATAGTAAACCTTTACCGGGAAAAGTTTAACTTACGGTAAGGCAGAGTTCTAGTGATTTAGTGATGAGTGCGCACTTTTGATAATAGTTCATCTTTCAGGTCCTTTGACAGTGGCAAGGTAGAGGCAGTGTTTATTTTAGAGGCTCATGGCATGACTGAAGGAGAGCTGGCAGATGTGGGTCCATCCTTTGTTCAAATTAGCAAGACATTCTAATGATGGCAAAACTCATAGCGGTAGATTTTGAAATCTGGCATAGTAACGAAGTTTGTCGATAATGGTTTAAGTTATTAGCAGGAATTAAATATCCGTACTGCTATCCAAAACGGTGTGACTCTCAGCAGCCCTTAATCCAAGTGTCCAATTTCTATACTCTATCTCCTCTATCTTTAAATTGGTGGGCTATCCTTGCCTTGCTACATTTCCTGTGAAAAACTTTCACTAGTCTCCCATTCTATATCTCAGGCAGGACAAATATTAATTTTCCCACTCAATCTAATTTAAGAATTCCAACCAGGGATTATTGTAACCAAAATAACAAAGACAAAACTAAATCTCCGCTTTTTAGAATTAACTTTAAAAATAATTACAATAAAAGCAACAGGAATATATAATTAGCAAGCTTGCCTGTTTTTAATCAAATTGATTAAAACAGGCGGTGAAAGTAAACTATTTTACAATCAATTTTATAAACAAAGTAGTGAAAGTAAACTATTTTAAAATCAATTTTATAAACATTAAATAATCTATTTTAAAATACAAATGGGTATGTTTTTTAAATAATAATAAAAAAATTTAGCATTAGACATTTAATGAAAATGAAGTTGTTTTCCCTTTTTAATTTTAGTAATAAAACCATTGAATCGGAAATCAATCTGGTTCAATATATATATTCTAATTTGTTATTAAATGTATACCTTTCAAATATTAATTTGTTTGTTTTTTGATATCTATTTATTTAGCAAAATCAGTAAATATATTAGATTATATATACTCTTTTTTATACTAAAGTAATAATTAAATATTTACTATCACACCTGTAATATATATTATCTTTCTTCAAAATTAAAACATGTCATATTTAAAATGAAAATTTGCACTTTGTGTTATTTAGCTCAGTAATAAATAGAACAGCAGATTGAAAGAAGGTTTCTAATTTGATTTTGAGTGAATGAACATAGAAACCCAATTTGAGTAATCGAATGGTATTTATTTTCATTCGCTTTTTGAATTCTCCGGCATCATATGCCTTCTGGCTAACAAGTGGACAGAGTTATTTATTAAAATTAAATTAATTTGTTTTGTCAAAGTAGTCTCTTTTTACTTTTTTTTTTTTTGTCTTATTTTAGGCTAATATATTTTTTGTATATCTTTTAGAGGCCGACCAGCAGCAAAAGTTGTTCCATGGTTTAATAAAATATTGCGAAATAAATTCAAAGACAAACCTGTAACAGTTGACCACTTTAAAGAATTAATACCCTCAGAAGGAGTAAGTCAGTAAATTCTGTATTATATATATATATATATATATTTGTAATTAATTACACAATTTAATATGTTAATCAGTGCATCTAAATACCCTCTAATGGGTTCAGTGTGAAGTAAAATATATTATTTTATATTTTGTTTTACAGTGATATTAGTAAATGTTGATTCAATGATCTGATTTGTATCTATCATTATTATTTTCAACCATTACTAATTCATTGCAGGATCGTCTTTTCAAGATTTATTTAGTTCCTCTTTTCCTTAGCTTCTCTTCACCGTGTTACAATAATTAACTTCCTTATTTTATCCTGTTAAAATTCAGTATAAGACTTTAATTGCCCACCTATTATCATACTTCCAGCAATGTGTGTGTACATATATATATATATGTGTGTGTGCGCGCGCGCGCGCGTATATTTAAACCAAAATTAATCACTGCTTATTATATCATTTGTTATCAAAAATAAAAACGATTTCATGTTTTATCAATGATGATGCAAAAATTATTGTTTGATCACAATAGCTCTTTCTAAGAAATTATTTGGAAATTATATAGAGCATATAATGCATTGGCCACCAAAAAAAGATATAGCAGCATGCAGATTAAAAGGCATGACGTTATAGATAAAATATGAAAATCTGATATCAATGTTGGGGATCACAAATCTATATAGGTATATAAATTCAAACAGGCTTGAGGATATCGATTAAAAAACCATGTTGCTTGTTAAATGGATAAACACAAAATAGATTTCAATATTAGAAAATCCTTAGAAATGAAATATACCTAAAAATTTTCATCTCACTTTTTATAGGCAATAAAAATAGATGTAGATATCTATGTAATGAATTAAGTAGTGTACTGACATTGAATGATGCCTATTTGAGCTTTTGCAAGCTTTGGCTCCAAAATATTTCAAAATGAGTCACTAAGGCTGGATGTCAATAGAATTGTTATTACATTGTATTTTATGATATAGTATAATACATGTGATATAAATCTCAATTTTGTCTTAATATAGACTTATGGACAATGAATAAAAAAATTAGGAATAAACTGGAAGCCTTTGAAAAGTGGTCATGGAGAAGAATGGAAAAAATGAACTGGATGAATAAAATATTAAATGATGAAGATCCAAAAAGATTAAATAAAAAAAAAAGACTGATTGAGGAAATTAGAGAAAGATAGAGAAACTGCATTACATATATTAAAAAGAAAAAATATTTTAATGAAAGATGCTTGGGAGTGAATTGTGAGTGGAAACAAAAAGAAAGAACAGAAAAAAATGACCTGCTTTGATAATATAGGAGATGGAAAGAGATATGTGGAATTAAAGAGCTGGGTAATTACAAGAACAGAGTGGAGAAGTGGATGAATTTGTGATGTAACTGCTCTCTAGAACCATCCATAGAACAGAATATTATTAATAATAGATTCAGTGGTTATTGAGTCCAACTAGTAATAATAAGGCCCACTCAACTGATTCAACAGTCATCTTCAAGCAGCAATACTTTTTTGTCCATATGCTCAATTTCCTGGTATCATTTAATGTAGTTGGTCATTAGCAGCTTGTTTATTGTTCAACAGAATATAGAAAAAAAATTCAGCCTCTTTTAAGTAATAATTCTGTGACAGATTTTGATTTTGAGATGCAGCACAGGCTTCAAAATATTATTGCTTTTATAAATTTAAAAATAAGATATTTCAACATATACCAGCTAAATCACTGGCACATAGACTGGTTATTTCAAAAAAATGTAATGGAAAAAGCTGCTGAAACATGATCTTACTTATTTTAAAGATGATCTGTAAGGTTTTAGAACTATGATGGAAAAACATAAGACCAATCATTATGTTTGTCAAATGGTAGAATATGATAGTGAATCTACTGTTTAAGAGCACATGTTAATGAATTGGATGTGTGAAACAAAAGAAGTGTGCTAGAATATCTAAAAAAATATATTTTATGAACTTAAGTCTGATTTTCAAGGCAATGGCAAACCCATTTACTTTATAAATATTGTCTTAAAGACATGTTATAATGTGCAAATTCAATAAGTAGAATAATGATTACTATAATTTAATCTATAAAAGTCAAATTTCTTGCACTCACACATTTGACCACTTTCTCTTTACATAAATACATTAATAGTTATTACTGATCATTTTTAGGCAAGAGATTATCATATAATATTTAATCAAGATAGATTAATTTATCTATTCTTATTATAATAATTACATGGAATTTTTAATTCAGCTGTATCTCTGTTTTTTTACCATGTTTTAATATCTTTGATATACTTAAATTTTTATTTCAGCACATATATTTTATATACATAAATAAAGATATCTGAAAAATGTAAATAACCCCCAACAAAGAGCATTAGAGCCAACTGATAACTGTTATTTCATCCAGAAATACATCTAGGGAGTCCAATATCTTTTACAGATATTTCTACTCATAAATTTGAAGTTTATGTTATCAAGTAGAAGTTTTAAATATATTTAAAACAATGATAAAACAAAAACAATGGAGAACTACAATTAGGTGAGGTATTTAACATAGCAATTTAAATAGTAATAATTATCTCTTTATAGTAATGACATACAGTGAAAGCTACAGATTACTCTTGTTTGCACTGGCTGGCATTATTGTATGGAGAGAATTGTTTATTATTTTAATAGCATTTGATAGGAAAATAAATGGTGATCATGTGATGTTTTAACATTACAATTTGTCAATTAAATAGACTATAGATCCAATAAGAAATAGTGAATATATGTCATTTAGGGATTAGTTTGTACAGTTATTATATAATACATCCTTAACTTTTTATTTTTCAACCTATCTTTTTTGTCTTTTAAGTTAAAATGGCTGTACTTATTTACAAGTGCTGTTAATGAATAAACTATTGAACTCTGTGATCAATTTTTAAAAAAATAATACATAAACACATGCTAAACATCACATGATCACTATCTCATACTAGCACAATAATTGTTATTAAACAATTCAAAATATTAATTGAAAATATTAATGGTGTTTTCAATTTCATTCTCATAGTTTTGTAGTTAAATAGAGTTAAAAGGTGGGTGCTGGAGGGTTGCATTAGGTCCTAAGATCTAGGTGCAGTGCTCTCAGATCCTAGGCTCCTCACTGATGAAGGCCACAAGCCAGAAACTAGTCTGGGGATATTGGATGAGTAGGCACTAGATAGGGATTTTATGCACAAGCCTTCTGGCATCCATTGATTGCTCTTGTTAGCACAAGATGGCACTACTATATGGAGAGTTTTGCTGTATTTTGAATTGTTTAATAAACACATGCTACCTATGTCATTTGCAGTGTGCTTCCTGGAACAGATTAAAATTGAGGTTGCCCTCCCTATCCTAAAAAATTAAGCAAAACCCACATATATCCAACTACTATTAGATCTTTTTGCCTTTTTGTCTTAAAGCTCCTTCTGAATATAGGTGACTGGCTTTTAACTTTGATAATTTTAATCTTATTTATTGACTTAAGCCAGCTGACTTCTTGGATCAGATCTTACAATCCTGTTCTAAGTCAGTGGTTTTACAGTTTGAAATAAAAATTGTTTTCACTTCTAAGAGTAAACTCTTGATGGAAGTATAAAAAATCATAATGATACAATTCTACCATTCATGTCATATATTGGAATTTTTCTATTTCATGAGAGATCAACATTATGATTTCACTAGAAAAATAAGTCATGGAATGCATCTGAATATTAATACTGCTATATTCTATTTATACAATACACAGTGTCAATTGATTTACTGCTTGGTCAAGAAAATTTTATGTAGAAAGACAATGAGACTATTACAATTTGATCGAAGAAAGTCAAACTTCTTGCAATTATAACTATGATAACATCCTCCCTGGATAAACAATTTAACATCTTAACAATTATTACTAATCATTTATTAGGCTATAAATTATAATGACATATTAGTCAAATATATAATGTTCTTTGCCATTAAATATATCAGTAAAATATATAGTCAAATATACGCATTAAAATTTTAAACTTTTATTAAAAATTAATAAGTCGTCTATTCTTATTATTATTAAATACAATCAAATGAAATAATTAATTCCAAATTCACTCCATATTTTTAAGTAAGTTAGAAAATTATAAGTATATTTACAAGAAGAGACTGATAATAAATTAAATCATGTTAGCAGACAATATCTACTCATTTAGATTTGGACAAAGATATCAAACTAATAAAAGAGAAACAAAATCTTTGTAATCTTGAAAGTGGAAAAGCCTTGGTGAAATACCTGGAAAAGTTTCAAAATAAAAAATAAGAAGTTTAGCTTCAAAAGTATTGAATTTTTTTAAAGGAATACACACATTCTATAGATGTGTTGCATGTTTAAGAATGCTTTTATTGATACAATTTTTAAAAATAAAGAGAATAAACAAGATTTCAATTATTATCATGGGATACCTTTGTTGGATAGCTTGCTTCCAGTTGTAGATAAAAAGTTATCAGATACTCAATGTGGTTTTAGAGGAACAAAAAGCATTATAGATGTGGTATTTGTTGCCAGTAAAATGCAACAAAAGTTTCAGGAACAAAAATGTGATTTTATATATTGCATGATTTGGTCAAGGCATTCGACTCAGTTAATCAAACAGATTTACATATTATTTAAGATTAATCAGCTGTCCATCAAAATTTATTCATATTATACAGCTTCTACATGATAGAATGAGATTTCTGAAATGAAAACTAGTATTAAACAAGAATGTGCACTTCCTCCAACTTATTTTTCAAATTTGTATGACATTTGTATTTGAAATTGTTTACAGGCATCTTGATAAAATAGAAATCAATATGTGAGACAGGTTTATTGGTGACATTTTTTAATTTGAATTGATTAAAAGCAAAACAAGAACTTTATGTTGTTGTATTTTGGAAACATATTATGCTGATGGTTGTATCAAGCAATGATAGGAAAAAACTTAAAAATGTAAATCAATTTGAATAGTTTAATATTTCATAAGCAGAAAATGGACTTAGATGTTGAGATTCGAATTTCAAGGTGTTTTTGTTTTTAATAAGCTAAAAGCTAGGGATATTTTATCACAATTAAATAATTATTGCAACCTAGTTGTATATAGGTCTGTTATTTCACCTAATTTATTGATAAAAGAGAGATTTGGATATTCTTTTAAATACAATATAAAAGCATTAGCGAAGTTTAGTTTAAAGATACTATGAGATCATACAGCACATCAATATATTATTCAATTTTCTGAATGTGACATTATAGAGATTACTTTTGCAAAATTACACTTTTATGGATTGGACATATAAAATGAAGGAGCAATACAACATTTTACGTGTTCCTTTGTGGTGAAATTGAGCATGGATTCATGGCAGTGGACTTCATATATATTATAAAGATTGCCTCAAAGATATTTTAAAGAAATGCAACATTGATTGTTTTCATTGGAAAGTTAAGGCAGAGAATAGAATACATTGTAGAGTTACAGTCAGATATAGTATTGGAATATTTTGAAAAAAAAAATGTTCTGCTGAAGAAATTAAAAGATAGCATTGCAAAATATCAGACAAACAGAAAAATGGAGAAGCATATTCTGTATGTGGACATATTTGTGTTTTACAGATTGATTTCTATAATTATTGTAAAACTAATTTGGGAGCAGTTTTTTGCTTTCCTTGGAGTTGGGATGGCCAACCTCATTTACAAGTAACTCTATATGTGTATAGGTGTATTATTACTAAAATGATTATTATTAACATATTATATTATTGTTGTGTTATATTTATTACGTGAAATGGCTTTATATTGTTATGGACCATATTTACCTTTCCATACTTATGATTTGGGTTTGAATTCAAGTCAAGACAGCTTGAAAATTTTAAATACTTAACTGGCCCATACTTAACCAAGCTAATTATACAATATCTGTCCGTAAATAGATAACTATTTTAAAGTAGAAATTAAAATAAGGAGGGGAAACAGAAAATCCTCACCATTAAGCTTGATGTCTATGCCTTCTCCTTCATTATTTCTCCATGAGGAGGGGGGCTGTTGAAGATTTTTTCTCTTTAGTGAGCTATATAAAGATTGTTTTACCCTTTATGTTTATTTATTAATATCTATTGTTAATGATTTATGTTTTTAAAACTTTGTATATATATATAATTGAACAGGAAACAATTGAAGCTTCCAATGAATTGCACACGCACACACATATACATTATTGTTATTATTATAAATGTGGTTAAATACTATTATTATTTTTATTTTTTATTCATACAAAATTTACAACATAAAAAATGACAATATGTCAAACATAATATATACTTAATAATACACATTATGATAATATAATAACATATAAAAATTTATATCTTAAAAAAATGAAAATATATATTTCGGATATCAGAAAGATAAGTCTAATAAAGAAGGTCAGACTAAAATTTTTTTATCTTTTGTTAAGTTGCTAAAGAATCTGACAAGGACAAATATAATTTGTCAACAGATATGTTCAGATATTTAGCAATGATAAATAAAATATGTTGAATTATGACCTTAAGAATAATATAATTTAAGATATAATAGTATATATTTTTATTTGTAAATAAAATCAACATTTCCTCAATATCTCATTTTTTATTTCAACCATTAATTTTTATTATTGGAATTATTAGCATGATTTTTTTAAAACTTTGAAAGTAAAGCTCCTTTTTTCACACTATTCCAGCACCATCTATTAATAAATTAGAATAATTAGTAGATATTAAATGATAGTACTGTTATATCCGAGGCAAATTTCTGGATTATGGGCAATGAGAATTTTTGGTTCTGCAGCAGAGACTAATATATTTAAGTAACATCCAGAAACCATATTTAATAATTTTATCATCACCATTTTCAATAGTTATTGATAAATTGCAAGATGTTTTTTTCCAAGTTTAATCTAATTTCTTCAATCATATTTCTCTTCTCCACATCATATCACCAAACATTCTTATTTCATCCCTCCATCTCATATAAGATCTCTTTTCAGATCTTTGACAATATCTTGTGATCCAATTTAAAACTTGTCCACTTGCTATTATCTTTTTTAGCAATATGTCCAACCTAACTTCATTTCAATCTCAATTCTTTCAAAGATGTCAATGATACTGTTATCTTCCTATATTTTACCCAGCATCTCTCTTTTTTGTTTGTATCTTGCATAATAGCAAAAGTTAGTTTTTAATCTTCATTTCTTAACCATACATGGTCAAGCAATTGCAACTTTCTATTTCATTAACAAACTTTAAGTCACTTTTTGTACAATTCATTACTAGAAATTTTTTTTGTATCCACTTCTCAATAACTTTCTATAGTGCGTGTTTCTAAAAGTACAAGATTCTTCTCTCTGAATGTTTTTGTATTAACCACATTGAATAAGATATGTACAATATCTATAGGTGCAAAATAGAAGGTGCAAAATAGATGTGTATTTGTTTATACATGATGCAACAAAATGTGAATAAAATCATTTGTATATGTGTGTGTGTGTGTTATGTAAAACACTTAAAGTGTGTATATATATATATATATATATATATATATATATATATATATATATATATATATATATAACTGAATATTATTGAATAACCCATTTTACCTATTGTAATCATGGTTATTGATTACTCAAAATATTGAGTCATATATGGCAAAGGAATATAACTGCAGAATCACTGGAGCAAGCCCAGATCCCATGACTTCCACCTCATAATGAACTATAAGAGCCAAGAAATAAACAACCCAAGTGTGAACTCCAGGCAACTTTTTTCTGGCTTAATAGCTCTGATAATGCCAGAGATTCCTTTTTCTATAGGTTTGAAATTTGATCTAGGCAATAATGTAAATATCATTCTGAATTTGTGAGCATCTTGTAGCTTATTGCAAAAATAATTATACTAGAGATCTTTAGCTGTAATTATTGATTATGATTTATTTTAATGTATCCTTGTGTACTTCATTATGACAGACTCGCCTAACTACTACTATTGTGTTTATATCAAATATTATATTTATACCCTGAATGTGTTTTATTAAAGTTTTCAATTTACAATATTTGAATACCTTTCCCCTACTCACACAGACCATGGTAAAACTAAAGTTTATGTTTGTTCAGCTCATAACATCCATTAGATTGATTTAAGTTAGGCTTTATTCAAACTTTTAGGAGATTGTAAATTAATATATTTGCTTTCACTAATTCTATTTATGGCTAATTCACATGTTTTTTCTCTAGCTATTTTTAATTACTTTCTTTGATGATTAAGATCATTAGTGGTATTAGTTCTAAGACAAACAAAATTTAAACAAAATCCACTCTACTTATTTATTCTATCATCTATAGTAAGTTTGAATAATCAGTAAGTGTCATATAGCATTGAAACTAAATCTTCATTCTTAAACCAGTTTCTGACTTGTGCACTACATCTAGTAATCACTGATTATTCAAGCTTCCTATAGATGGTGCTGGAGTAAAAAAGTGTTTCTTGTTTATATGATATTGTATAAGCCTTAGAGAATCAAGCAATATTAGGTTGATATAAAAAAGTTTCTACATTGTCTTGCATAGTTCTATCAATTCTGCCTTTTCTCTATTTTTTTTCTAATCAAATACCATTGTCTTTACTTTGACCACATGTATCTATAAACCATATCCTTTGTTAAGATGGAAACTTCAATGTTTCTTCACCTTCTTTAGTGATTATTATATTGTCTGCATATTGGAATATTTTTCTTTGATTTGATTAATTATTCATTCCATATTATGACTGAATAAATTTAATGAGATTGCATTTTTTATTGTGCACTTTCTCAATTTCAAACCAATTTCCAAATTCTTTATATATTTTCACTGCTTGTTTTGAAATATTATATTCTTTAGAAGATTAATTATTATATATTCCAATATTGCTTAAGTTATCTTTTGACCAATGCTGTTAAAGATCATCAGATCAAAATACAGATATAGTACAAAGATTTAAAATCTTCACAGACACTTGAAATATATGACTAAAGATGCAGATATTTTTAAGAAACACACATATAGATATATATGTAAATAGTGACTTTTATTTATCACTTTTATAAGAACAGAAAATAAATTGATAGAATGTATGCTTATTAAAAATTATAGTTCATTGAAATATAATAATAATTTAAAAGTTAGCTTTTAATAAAAGTCAAGCATTATAATTCAAAATAATGCATATTAATTGCAAAGTGTGTGGATATATATAAAATGTAATATATATTATAACCTTTAGCTTTGGCAGAAACTAAATGTCAAGTTAAATTTTGTGCTAAGACATCTAAAAAAATTATATATAGAAAATTACTATATCAGTATTTTTATCTGTTGTACAGCTGTAAAATAATTTTTACACAGCTTAAATTACAATAGTTTTCAGCTTAAATAAGTGTTTATCATACTAAAGTCTTTAAATTTTTAAATTGCTGGTAATGTAGATGATAAATAATGGATTTTAAGTTAGTAATACTAATTTAATCATTTAAAATATTTTAAAAAGTTTTTTAAGACTTGGAAATCAGGTTCAAACCCTATATTTTGGTTTGCTGGTATTTAAATTAAGGTTATAATATTTTAATTCATTTTAATTTTAACACAATATTATAATTAAATAATTTAAATTTATTTACTTGAAAAGAATTAATAAAGCTCCCAATAAATAATAGAATTTTTAAAAGTAATGGATAGATGAATGCCTAAATAAATGAGCAAATAGAAGTTTTAAATTTTATCATTATTTAATTTAAAATATTATTTAATGTCTAGTTTTAAAAGATAGTTTTAAATCTATTCTGAGAGACTTGTCTAGATTTAAATAATAATAAATAAATATATTAAATATTATTTGTAATATTTGTTTTATTTAAATAATGTAAATTTTAATTGTATATTTTTATTTTATCCTGGTATCTGTAATTTTCAGTAATTATTTTATTTGTATCCAGGAAGTGTTTTTACCTAATTTTGGTTTGTCTAGACAAGATGAAGTTCATTTATTTTAAAATTGAATATTAATTAAGTAAATTTTTACCACACAACTTTTACTGGTTACAATGGATCAGAATTTGAATTAATAAGGGAAGAGGTTATAGGTTAAAAGATTAATCAAATGACTTGAAAAGTGGAAACATGACTACTGATATAAATGAAGTGAAATTGACACCTGACTTTATTATTATTATTATTATTATTATCAGTCCTCAATCAAATTTAATTTAATTTTTATTTGTAGCAGTTGAATTTTAAAAACTCCAGTTAAATTTTAAAAGTGTAATTTTATTTAACATTTTTATTTTTGTAGCTTATGTAGGTTAGGGTAATTAAAAAAATGTCTGCACACAAGTATTTTAACTAAAACACCCAAAAAACCTGAAATTTTTATACCTGCCAGTTGTAGTGGTAAGATCATTTAGTTATTGCAATGTTTAGGATGTTATCTTTTAAATTTTATATGTTGGAGAACTTCAATAATTATTATTATTGCCATTATAATGACATAAGAGCTACTGTCAATTTCAAGGCTTGCAAGAACATCTGTTTTAAATCTAAATTGCCACAATATATTTACATTTCTTGAAATCAATTATGACATTAAAATATTAATAATTATCTTGATACTTTATTTAAAAATATTCATTTCATATTAAATATTATCCAGAATTTATTTACTTCTAATAAAAGACTTTTAATTTCAGGATAAAAACTATATTTATTATGATGAGTATTTTATCAGATGTTTATACAATTATTTTAAGTCTACAAAAGATAATGTTTAATTTTATCATAATAATATTATACTTTAGTGAATAATTTATTAGTGCTGTTATTCTAATAAAAGATATATTCTTAAATGAAAATGGCATGAAAGAATTTATTTATTATGATTATATCTGTTTTCTCCTCTTGAAAAAAAAAAATCACATTCTCAAGACAGGGTAATAAAATAAAATCAACTTGCAACAAACTATTTAATAAATATTATGAAGAATTTAAAAGTTTTCATTTTATAAAATGGAAATATTAAATATTCCTGAAAATAATTTATTTGAATTGACTTTAAATGAACTTTGTCTGCATTAATATTTAAATCTTGCAAGTTCCTTTTCTCCCTGAGCATTACTATGGAGACTATTGTGGTCATAAATATTATATTTAGAAATAAGTATTTTTTATATAAATACTTTATAATGTTGGAGGAATATAATTTAATGGAAGTATTCTCCTGCAAAGTATTCTTATAGTTATTACAAATTAAGACAATTTGTATGATGCATTAATTTGAAAAACTTGAATTTAAATATTAGTGACTATTGATTGCAACTTAATAAACATATCATCAACCATTATTAGTCCACTGCAGGATGAAGGTCTCATAATTTAAATTTATGGATACTTGTTTGACTGGCCATACATTTATTTATTAATTGCTAACATATAATCATCTGGAGTTTTCATTAAGGATCTGGAAGCATTTTCATATGTTATAGTTGATATTCTAAATTTTGATATATTAATTATATCATATTTTATGATGAATATACTTGCTGTCCACAAGACTTTTTTTCCAAATTTACCTACTCACATTCCAGTATAATAGTTATGGAAAGAAAAAAGAAGAAAGCAGAAGGACTTTATTTTATTATCTGTTTGATGGTAAAAAGGTTGAATTTTATTTGTATTTATAATTTTTGTATACCATGTTTTATTTCATGTGCATATGCTATATATTGAAATGCTCTAAGTAAAAGTTCTCAAGTGTAGTAATTTATCATATTTTCATGTTTTAAAATAGTATGTGTTCTCTTGTTACATATGAATTATTTATTTATAAAGGTATATCATTATGCTGTAAGCTGAATAAGTAGATGTATATTTTTGTTATTTATTTTATCCTTATTTATTGCATAATGTTGATAAACCATATTTGGCATTAGTTATTATTTATTGTCTTTTACATTTGTTGGCTATAGTATTTTTATTAGTGATAGTAGATTTGTTCTCTCTCTATTTTCAGAATGCTTATTTATGCCAAATGTTTAGAGATAGTGCATTAGTCATTCTCTTATCATCTTGCTAGTTTATTTTACAAGAGATAGTAGTATTACGATCTCACATATTTTGTTTTGCTAGTGAAAGTATTCTCATATGCATATATTTTTTGAGATATTAACTTAGGCTTTCTCTATTTTAGGGCAATTCCTATTTGATATTTTTGTCCCTGATGTGCATTCTCATTATTTTTCCCAACTAGTGATAAAGTTCTAAATCTTTTATTAGCCTTCAAAATATATGCATTTTTATGAGTTATGCCATCATACTTTTATTTTGCCTTAATTAATTATTTGAATATGGATTTTGTTTGTAGTTTGTAATATGTTTAGTAAAGCATGGATAATATTTTATGATGGTTTTACTTAACATTTTACTGGTTTTATCAAAGTACTGAGGAATTTTACCCTTACCTCTATAGCATTATTGGATGGCTTAGAAGTGAATAATTCATTGTAGATATGTAAATACTATATTTAAGCTTTGCTAATAATGAGAACAAAATATGATAAATAATTAATTTAAAATTTTTAAAAGTTTATTTAGGCATAAATTGACAATGTACATCTTTCTTATCACTCTTTCATCACTGGATTGGTAAGTTATTATTATTATTGAGTATGTTAAATATTTATAAAAGAGACACTACTTATATAAAAATTATTATCATTGTATAAACACATTGATAAGTGAGAACATTTTAATAATTAGACAATAGAAAGTTTATTTTAATCTGCTGAATTATTGTGTAAATCCAATTGAATTTTTTAAAAATAAAATGTGATGTAAATTTTTAATCCTTCTGTTATAAATTTTGAAGAAGTAACATTCTGAAAGCCTTTGACTCAGTGAACTAAAATATGGAGTATTTGTAATTTTTTCTTTGTTTTTCTGTAGAATAATTATTTGTTTTTGCTATTTAAGAAACTTATCATAGTCGTTTGTTCATATCATTCCACTTATTAACCAGAAATCATTCCACATATTGACTAGAAATCTAAATACTTATAAAATATTATAAATTATTTTAAGTGTATTTGCTAAAAGAGTGCATGAACATTGAAAATAATAAGAGTCACTTTATCAAATTATTTAAATATTGGGATTACATCTAAGAAAGATGTATTTTGCTTAATAAAAAATTATAATTTGATTTATTACTTTAAATCACATTAATTCGATTTGCTTATTTCACATCACTGTATATATTTATTTTAAAATCATTTTCATATTTGAAGATCATATTTATTATAATATGATAAAATTTGATTTTACAAAAACCTAGCTTATATTTAGGATGTTTAAGTATATTTATTCTCGGATATTTAGAATGGCTATAAAATCCCTTACCCATTCTTAACATCTAAATGTAATCCTAGATTATTCATTATCTTACTAATACACTGTACAGGCTTACACACACCTGCACATATATAATATATAAGGGATTCGAACTCAGAGTTTTACACGACCCTTAACTTCCCATGCCATCTCATATGCTGACCCACCTGATCATATACATGTTGAAAAGATAAACAATCACCAATATTCGTATTTCATGCTAAACCAGCAGTTATCATTTGGTCCAGATTACTATCTCCACACATATAAACAATCAGTGCTCAGCTTTATCTTATTCTAAAATTAAGAGATCATGTTTTATTTTATTTAAGTTAGCAATAGTAGGTTAGTATTATAATTGTGATAAGACATTAACTTACGGAAGTATATTTCTTATTTAAGTTGTTAACTATGATTTCGTTCCATATTGAATAAACCTGAATAGTCATAGAGAATTTATTTTATAATTTAAATATGAACATATTACCTTGAGATATTCTTATTTGTTTAATAAACCATATTTCAGTTTATTTTGATAATAAAGAAATTACATTCAGAAGATATATCTTAAGTGGCATAAATTTTCAAAGAAACATTTTAAATTTTATAAGAATTAAATAATGTTTTTAATCTGATCAGAGCAGATGGTATGCTTAGAAGATATTTATAGGATGTATAATAAGGAGGGTAATTGTAGAAAATGTTGGTAGAAGAAAGAAATTTAAATGTAACCTCAATGGCATATGCTCACAATATTAAAAGTTTTTTTGTTTATATGTGTTAGAGTTGGTTGAGATTTCTCCTTCTCTTGAATTATAAGGCATGTTGCTTCATATTGTTGTAATAATTTATTATTATGCTTATCTCTATACATTTTTTTATTATAGCATATGACATTTATTGTATAAACCCACTGAGCTTAACTATTATCGAGAGATATTTTAGCCTGTACGTCTGCACGCTTCAAGTGTTGTTATAGCCTTTTGTTGATCATCACGGTCTTTCTCTCCGTTCATCTTTTCTGGGTTACAATATATATTATAATAATTAAACTTTTTTTTTTTAAAAAAAAAAAACAAAATTAATATTCGTATATAATTAGAGATATTTTTTAAA
Organism: Epiperipatus broadwayi; assembly: GCA_028023455.1. Lineage (NCBI taxonomy): Eukaryota > Metazoa > Onychophora > Udeonychophora > Euonychophora > Peripatidae > Epiperipatus > Epiperipatus broadwayi. Next base: position 429,358 of record JAQFVV010012447.1, read on the forward strand.
AAATAAATAATCTTAACTAATTAATTTGTTATATATCTTTTTTTTGTTATGAAGCGTTAAATAAATAAATAAATGAAATGATGTTTATTTGATTACGACTAATTTTACAACTTCAATTATCTTAGAAAATATTAAATTACAAATCTCTATTTAAACTATTAGGATTTTTAATAGAAAATTTAAACAAAACAGAACGTATTTTTTTTTTTTTGTATTTTTTTATTGGACTATTTTCATCATCTAATATGAGTATTGAATATCTTTAGAAAAATTTAACTTTATTTAAATATTTCAAATGCATTCAACTGTTAGTAATATCACATCAAACAGGTTAGTATATGAAATTTCTATTGACTGCTACTTTGGCAGTATGGATCTAAGGACCCAAGTTCGAATCCCACGCTAGTACTGTCACTGGTCAGGCCAGCAACACTTGAAGAAAAGGGAAGAATAATACCTCTCAAAACATTGTGCATATACTAACCTGTTGATGTGCTATTACTAACAGTTGAATGTATTTGGAATATTTAAATAAAGTTAAATTTTTCCAAAGACATTCAATACTCATATTAGATGATGGAAATAGTCCAATATAAAAATACAACTAAAACAGTTTTTTGTTTGCAAAAAAATAATGCAAATTTGAGGGTAGAAAATATTTTTTTTTGTAAAAAAGAGAGATAATATATGATTGCCAATATCATTTTTAATAACACTGATTTGAATCTGAATTCGGGATTAATAAAAAGAAACATTAAGCGATGGAAAATGACAGATGCATATCTGACAGATCATAAAATGCAAGCTTAAAGCAAGTTATGAAATTTATAACTTGTTTTGATTATCATAAATGTACCTTTGAAGGTTTTTGCAATGCTATATATTGCAGAGGCTGTTACTATATGGTGAAACTGAACTGATTTCAGACCCATATAGCTATCTAGTTTGTTAATCTGGGTTTGAAGACATTACATGTCTGATAAATTCATGCTTTCAAACTGATAGAAACGTGTTTGATAAGTGCTGACTTTAGAGTTGGTATTTAGATCTAGTTTCTAGTCTCCCAACCCTTCACCGACATGAGCCAATAAGGTCGAAACCAGCTGGTCTGGAGGTGGATGACAACGATAGAGATTTTGAATTCTATCTCTTTCTGCATTTCTGTAAACAAAGCTTGTTAGGAGCTATTGGTAAAGGTCCATCTAGTGATCATATATATATATATGCATGTTGAAAATCTGTATAATCTACATGTATAGATGGATTTTCATAATATATATGCACAGTAAAGAAAAGAATTAAAATGCAAAAATTTAATATTTTTTTATTAATTTTAAAACAAGAGTAACTGGAAGCGCGATTTGTACCTTTAGGGTTTAGAGCGATATGCGTTTATAAAATACAACTCCTTGATTGATTTATTTTTTTTCAGATAATTTTCTTAGATTATTTAATTGTATTGAAACTAATATTACTTTATCAAAAATGTATATTGTAGCACAATTTTATTAAAATATTTTGTTATATATAATACTTTTAAAATCGGGGTGTATACAAATATATAACTTTTTTGTTTTAGTTTCTTGAACATATATATCAACTTTTGGATTTGGATAGCAAAAATGGACTTGTTCAAGAAGAGCTGATTAGTAATTTATCCAGACTGAGGCTGTAAGTACGATTTGTCATTAATCTTTTATAATAAATGAGTTTTTAAATCAATGCAACATGAAACAAAATATACAAATCATTACTTATAAATAAGAGCATTAGGTGACATCTTGAATAATTTTTTTTTTAAATCACTTCCATCTATTTTAAGGCAAGACTCTTAATATACATATTTTATATAAAGATCATTATATAATTATGTGTTTCTTTGGTTAATTTTTTATTATTATGTATAATAAAATGGGAATTCATTTTTATATTATATGATCAATTATTTTTGGACAATAAAATATGATTCAAACTTCGAAATAAAAGTTGAGCATAGCAGATCAATTAAATAATTGAAAGATTTATTTCCTGAGAGTTTATAAGAAATTTGAGTATTGTAGGTGGCATAACTGGATCAGAATTCATGGGTCTGGATCTATAGTCTTTCACTCTATTACTGCTAAAATATTGATTGTTTTAGCAATATTATTGCTTATATTTTAGTATTCGAAGATATATGAGATCACTGTTTATAAACAGATAAAACATTTAATTTTCACACACACATACATGTATATACATATTAAATATTTACTTTTTAAAATATTTTTAAATTTTTAAAAAGTTTCGTTTTTAATTTATGGAATTTATTAAGAATGTGTATATGTTTGAAACATTTATAAATAATGATAATTATATGTACATATATATATTAGATAAATTATTGTATGAAATAATTGCAATACAATTATTTTTGATCTGAAGAAGACTGCTAGTTAGTCGAAACTGTCATATGTATTAAATAAAGCGTTGTAAAAGTGCATTTTGAGAAGGGATTTTTTTGTGAAGGTTTTATAGAAGCAATGAAATAAAAATGAAAGATTTTAGACATCTTGAAAGAATGTCATAATAGTATCAACTTAGATCAACTGTAAATAAAATAAATATTAAAGCATAAAATAAAATTGTTTTTGATAATAAATAATAACATTTATCTTTTGTTATTCATTAGTACTAAAAAAGACATACTTTTTCTTTTAGAACATAGATGCTAATATATTGACTTCAAATAATAGCAAAATTCTAGTGTATGTATCTACTTTTCATATTTTCTAGTGCCACAAAGGATATTAACATGGAGAATTATGTAAATTTTTATTATAAATGGATTTTTTTTTAAAATATTAATTTCTTAACTTACATAAATAAAAACAATTTTATTGACTTATATTAACAAAGTATATATAAAAAAGATATATTTTATTCAATAATTATGTAAAGAAGTGTGGACTGATCTTAATGTATGATGGATAATGCATTCCTCATTCAAATCTGTTGAGTGAGACTTTGAAATTTTTTTAAATAATGAAATTTAGGCAATCTTAAGATACTTTTCTACATATCTGGCTATAACCATACTAACCACCAATCCAGTTATTGGTGAGTAAATGTGTAACTAGTTGATTTTGGCTTGATATTAAACACTCATGCCAATCTGTTTGATAAATGAAGGTTAATGTATTATCACAAAACAGTAATATAATAACAATTTGAAAATAGACTTCACCACTATTGACAGAGAGATCTTACTAGTAAAAATAATGAAGCCATGGCTTATCTTTAAGAAAGATGCCAACTTTCAATAACAATTTTAGATGTATAAATGTTAATTTTTTAGAGAAAAATAAGGAAAGAAATTAGCAAAAGAAAATTCTGAAAAAAATTAGATCCTATCAGAGAATGATGTCCAGGAATTATAAAATGCCATGAATATTATAGATTGGTAAAAAAAAAAAAAAAAAAAAGACGATTAAAATTATCGTAAAAAAGTCTTAATTAAAGATAATTAATATTTTTCAAATAACTTTTTTAAAAAAATATTTTTATATTGCTTATAGTTGTCAATCAAACCCTTTAGACTGGCTACATGCAACCCATGGGCAAGATTTTGAATAGCTCTGTTTTAATCATATATTTTTTATGATTAGTCATTATAATGTCTTATTATAAATTTAATTTATAATAATACCACATCAATGCCATTTGACTTTCTCATATACATCTAAAAGCATGACTTTATCATTCTTCTCTACTGCCATCTATTGTGAGCTTAGGTGGTCACTGGACATTCGATAGTATAGTGCTATAAAAATATCTCCAGATCATTTTCTGTTTTTATCTTTACCAGTTTGAGACTACAATTTGAAAATGGAACTAAATATACTTAAGCATCTAGTTAGGGTTCACATCATATGTTTTTTTTTAATTTTTAGAATATTAGAATGGATAGTATAAAGGAATAAAAGATAATTGCTAAATGCATAAGTGCATTAACTCCGACTTTGAATCCTAGTCTTCACTGAAGAAAGCAAAAGTCAGACAGAGTGTTTTATCTGGAGATGAGGATTTTATAGCATTGTGCCATCTGGTGTTCACTGATTGCTCAGGCTTACAGTAGATGGCTCTAGAGTAATATTTCCAGTAACAGACATTTTTATCTAGATGCAATATGACAAGAATGGGATAAAAGAATAGAAGTATTAATAAAAAATAGGGCGTTGGAGAGATGGAGAACTGATACGGAGAGTAAAAAGAGTTTAAATATATATAAAAGTAAACAGAATATTAGGTGCAAGTTAATTTATGATAATAGCAAGGAAGGTAGTTTACTGTTTAAAGCTTGAACAAGATTGTTAGCAACAAGAGAATATACACATAAATGGAAGAATAAGGATGATTTAGTCTGCAAGTTATGTAAGAACGTCATGGAAAATATTAGGCATCTGTTAATTGAATGTAAATGCTTACAAGTAGAAAGGGTACAAACAATGAAGTTGTGGGAGAATAAATACAACCAAAGTGGTAATACAGAAAGTGAGTTCTTTGTTTTTATGCTGGGTTTGCAAAAAGATAAGAGGGATGTAGATGTAAAGACCATAGAGTGGACAAAGATAATGTTGTAAAAATGGGATGGAGCAGGCTAGAGAAAAATATGGAAAAAAATTAGGGTGGGGAATGGAAAGACAAGGTAAGGGTGTTAACAGGTTTCCCTGGGCATAATGACTGAGATTTTTCTCATTCTGATAAAGTAGAAACCATAGCGCACATCACATCAATACTGGAAAATTTTTTAAGTAAAAAATATAATAGATAAAATTTGATATTGTAAATATATTTTCAAATAATTAAATGGCATCTGTCCCACATATTTAATTTCTCATGTGAATACTAAAAATTGTGATCAGTTACATTAATGAAATTGATCAATTTTTAAAATTTCAGTTTAAATATATTTAATACATAAGAAAGCAAATTTTAAAAAGGCATGGGTGTAACAAAAGAAAATCAAATAATAAAAAGATCAACTTTTACACTTTTCTTTAAGTATATTTTCACAAGATAAAATAAGTTTTAAAATGTCTTGAAATGTTATTCATGCTCTTACTAGTAATCCTTTATCCTTAGTCTTATATGTAGATTAATTTGGAAAGTTTGTTTGCTAGGCTATGGATTTTTGCTTTATAGTATTTGTTTTAAAAAATTGGTAATTTTTCATTAACATGAATAAAGATATGGGTCAACTAGTCAGAATAAAAATATATTACTCTATGAATTTTAAAAAAGCCCAAAAACATTACTTAAATCCATAAAACAGTAGCTACGATTAACTGTAAGAACATCTTATAAATTATCTTGCTTTTAAATCAAGAAACTAAATTCTCCAATAGTAATTTTAATTTTTGATAATAAATTTAAACATTAATATTACTTGAAGATTGCTAAAAAATATTCACTAATTTATCTATTATGACTATCAGAAACAAAAAATTTAAAAGATAATTAATTTTATTGCAAAATAAATTTTACTATGAAACTAAATATACAAATGAAATGATAAGAGATACCTTGCATGAAGAAACATTAAAATGTTTGGAACTTTAAAAATAAGTTTACTGTAAAAGACAACATATTTACCTAATACAATGACCACCAAATATAATCTATAATATGTGATATCAGCAATGAAGTAGCTATTGTAAAAAAGGACCAAAAATGCATATGGACATCTGGGTGTTGTGGGTCTTTGGTTACATATATATTTTCAAGTTTTTATTTTTATCTGTACGTCTTTGACCTTAGCTCTATCCTACTGTAACCATCAATCTGCACAAATATTTTAAAAAGTATTAATTTATAATTTACACATATTAAAAAGTAGTTCTTTTGAAATTTCAGTAAGAGCCAAAAAATTTAAACTTCCCTACTGACAGTTTCCCTTTTTAAAATTTACATTGTACATGGTTGAATTTATTCCATAGAGAATCTATTCAAATAAAAATTACAACTATTCATCTAATGATGAATATAACTTATAAATTGTAATTTTTAAAGTATAAATATATTATTTAAATATTAATTAACTGTTAACTATTTTTTTTGAAAAGAGTGATGTCCTATACTGCTAAAATTCAAATCTGATATATTTGTCTCCTTTGCGTAAAAGACAGAATAAAAAGTTTAAAATTACAATACTAATATAAAATTTCTCAATTATATCCTTTTTTTTTTAAAAAAAAAAAAAAATTATAAAGAAAGTATTTAATTTAATATAAACTCATGGGTATTACTAGCAACTTCATCTTCCGAAGAAATATTGCTGTAAAAATATTTATAAAAAAGAATCAAACCGCGCTATCGCAATTCATTGTCATCTTTAGCAGACTCGGGTAAAGATTTAGGTAAATTCTAATTCCAGAATTTAAAAAAAAAAAAAAAAGAAGAAAGATAAAATAATAAAGAATAAAAAAAATTAACGAGGTTTGTGAATATTATATATATATAAAAAAAACTAGTCTGTGAATGACTTTTTCTAGTACTTAACATTTTGCGACGCTGCTTTAACTTCATATAATGAAAATGTTATGATTTGAATAAGCTCAATTGTGTATATCTCCTTTATATTATATTTTCCACCATATTTTCTCATTTTACGCACTCCATAACAGCCGGCGATAGTGAGAGAATTGGGATGGGTAACAATTAATTTGTTTTCTGACTTAAGGAAATTCTAAGATAACTGGGAGATATTATTTTAAATAATAATTGGATTTACCAGTATATACATATAGTAGTTAACTTCTTTTTAATATTGTAACGGGAAGCTATTTAATATTCCATTTGATTTGATTTACGATAACGTTAATTTAAAAATATTTAAGTTTCTAGATTCGTATTTCCGTTAACTAATAATAAAATTCATAAAGCTTGTAATTTCATAATATCTTTAAGGTAGGGATAAAAAAAAAAAAGCTACAAAAATTGTTTAAAGATAGTCACTAGACGAATTACGAAAGTAGTTTTAATATACAGTATTAAAACTAGAATAAGTAATCAATTAATTTTTCAATGAATCCTTAGCATACTTAGTTACCGATATATTTTGGATTATTCATTAATTTGATTAAGATTTTATTTCTAAATAAAAAGACAGATAATCGTTAAAATAAACATAGACTTGATATGTTCATAAACATAAAATTATTTAATATATGTTAGATTAAATAGATTATTTAATATACAAATATATACATGAAAAAAGTTTCTTAATGCACTGGCGGTTTATTTGCTAACAATGTCAACAATCTAAGTTTGAATCCGTGCGGAATAAACAAGCTCGGAATTTTTCTTTTAAATAAAAGGATCATAACCTATCCATACAATCATTTAATAGTGTTATTAAATGGATATCCAGTTATTCTTAACTAAAGAATGGCAAACTGCTTACCCTACTAAAGAATGGGACACCCCACCACCACAAACAATAATCTTTTATATAGACCAGTGTAGAACGAAGACTTAGATAGAACAGTGAAAAAAACTGTACTCATTAGACTGGCCTATTTTAGAGTAGTGATGATTCACTACATCCTTGCTTTTATTCTAGCTAAATAAGTTGATATCCATTTACTGGCCAATATCGGATGGTTAGCTGGTTTGGCTATTAATCATCTAATTAAAAAGTAAATTCTAAGTCTGGTTAAAATCAGAAAAAAAAAGTTTTTTGGCTTGGATTCGAATCTAGATCGTAAGGCTTCATTAAAATCTTATTAGGTAAGTAAAACTATATCGATTATATAATATACAAGTAAAACTATTTAAAATAGCAAAATTTTAAAATGAAGAATCTATTAATTAATATTGCCTAGCAAAACGTTTGGATTCGGTAATAAATAATTTTAAAACGTAAAGAAATAGATGTAAATTCATGCAGTCACGATAATTTTACTTCAAAGCACTTTTGTATGGCAGAATGAAAAAAAACTGTCGAAAAACATCTGAGATAAAAAATAGAAAACTCAATTGTCACAAAATTATTAGGGTTAATGCTTATAAAATTAATGAATAAATATTAATTTGTAAAGAAGTATTCATGAAATCGGGTTTAGTTGTTCGAGGGGCCCAGCGATGAATGTCGCGTAATAAAATGGATTTCACTCTATTTTCCAAACTGATATTTTATATATATAATAATCCTCAGCTGGTGATTAATTCAGGATGCTTTACAAAACCTGGTCAAACCAAGCAGAGCAAACAATATTTATTTGCATTCTATGTATATAATTTAGCTCGCGATATACCACGTGTAAACTTAATAAAGATGATCATCTGATGCAAAGAAATTCACATGAAATGTAAGTGCTACATTACAATAATTAAGATAAACCCTTAAAAATATTATTGCATTTTAAATTTTCCTCTTTTTTTAAAAAAAAGAAGAAAATCTTATATGATTTTAACTTGTTTTGAGCATATTGTTTGTTTAATTGCGTGATATTCTAACTAATTTCCCATGTAAAACCTTGAAGTATGTAATAAATGATAATCAAATCCGCCTTTTTATTGGTTTGCTTTATTATTCTTCAAAAAAATGCTATAAAATTAAAATGACACTGTCCAATCAATTTATTGAATATTAAAATGTTTGTTGCATTAGACATAAAAATAAATCTTGGTCTTACCCAAAATGTAAAACCTCAATTTGATTTGATAGTTAAAAGTCGGCCTTTCGGCCGAATTTCTTAATATCTTTTGAGAGGTGTGTGTGTGTGTGTCAATAGTGAACGGTTTGAATGAAAATACATTGTGATATAAAAATTTATAATATAATCTACTAATGAAAATGGGTAAAAGGTAAGTGCATACTTTTATATTGCGCCTAGCGCCTTTATAAAAATTAACTTATCCAAGTATATGCTATGAATCGTTAATGTAGTATATCTTTTGTAAGACAAATCGCAAAATCTTTATCAGGATTGGATTAAAAAAATACAACTTAATTCCAATTGCAAGAGCAAAACATTAGCAGCCATTGTTAAACTTATATAGCGTACATGTTCAGAATATATGGGTGCAAATTACTTCTCATAATGGATGCATATGCGTTCTATTTATATACACCAATGCGTATGTAATGCGCGCGCACACACACACATATATCATTAAAAACCAATCAACACATAGACAATCCCAATATCAATAACAATCAACAATTTCAAACTGTTGTATATATATATAGTAAAAGTCTTTAAACAGACTGCGGCAAGGCAAAGCGCACTCCAACATCCCTTTCCCTGCATAAAAAAGAATTCATTATTAATTATGGCTGTTGAGAAAAGTTATTGTGTAATTGTTGTTTTTTTTTTTATTATTTAGAACCGTCGTATTTTCATTTACCTACGAATAATGGGATAGTTGTTTAAATTGGCTATCTATGAACCAATCAGCTAAAAAAAAGTTCTAAGGTCTATTTTCAGTTTGAAAAACATATATTTTATCAGCCTGGATTCAAATCCCATGTCATGAGCATGGAATTGAATATGTTAATCATTGTGTTTCAATAACTTTTTTTTTATTTTTTATATAATTTTTCCATAATTAGATTCATCGCTACCATTAACAAATCCAGCTCGATCATTTTAACTCCAGAAGAAAGATAAAGAATCAAACCTCGAGTTTAGTCATTACTATACAAACTAATATGTGGACTACAAACATATCCACGCATATATATATATATATATTGTAACCAGTTGGATTACATAGACACACTAATATAGTGTGTGTGCATAAATATATATGTAAAATTGAAAGGAAAACTAGAAATAAACACAGACAAAAATATAGTAGACATTTTTCTACATTTACTAAATAAAATAATAACAAGTAAAGGGTTAACACCTCAGATGAGTTTATAAAAGACTGATTAAAAATATATCTGTTAGTTTGGTTAGTGATTTTTAAAGAGAACAGGTCAGCTGCAGAGTTGGTTACAATATTTTGTTGCAACTTGATGAAGTTTGCAGCAGTTGGTTTTAGCTGACCGGAGAGTTGACAAAATAGCTACTATGAAGTTATGTGGCTGAAGGCAGAACAGTAAATTCAGGAACCACTACTGTTTTCCTGGTAGGAGTTTGAATTTCACATCAAGAAAATGACCCACTTCTTTGTGCTGTAATTCATAGCCTTAAACATGGAAAGGACAGCTGCTTGCCTGGAACAGTTCTACACAGACGGGAGGCCAACTATGGACCAACATTATACATGGATTATACTTTTACCTGATGATGACAATCACTAAAACCAAACTCACCAAGAAAAAAATCTAGCTTGCTGAAAAGTTAATTACGCATATGCTGCGTCAGATATATGCAGAAAATCATGGATAAATATAGCTGGTGAGTTGTTTTTAAATAAGTCATATAAAAATAGACATATATAGAACAATATTATTTTTAAGTCGGTTAAAAATCTATATATTTAAAAGAATATAAAGTAATTTTGCTGGAATTATAATTAAGAGTCAAGAATAATTCATTGACCATCTCGTTTTAAAGGCAAAATAGACGTTTTTGAACAATAATTATCTGGACATTATTTTGAAAAAAATTATTTATAAAAAAAAAAGTAAAGAATCGATGATTCAATAATTTAATTTAAAAACGTTGATAATTAATCAACAAATACCTGTCAAAAATTGACTATACTTTTTTTTAAGGAGAAAAAAAAGAGAATTTATAAATTGAAACTAATTTTAAATTATGTCTATAGTTTGTTTATACACACACGTATACGTATAAAATTTGTGCATATTTTCCAAAGAATTTAATAATGAAAATATAATATTATTGCTGTTAAGTTAAAATATGATGTAAACGTCAGCGTGCGCACACACGCACACACATATGTAAAATTACATTTTGAAAATGATGCGTGAATTTGTACTTTTTATGCTTATGGTGAGTATATAGTTAGACAGGACTATTTGGATGCAGAGTATTCATGATGCTCCGAAGTATATGCTCGGCACTGTCTAGACCTAGATATTGAGTTCCCAGGGTAGTCCAGCAGTGTATATGTAGGCCTCATGAATAGGCTTTGGTCTCATGAATAGACCACATTTATACCCCTAAGTCTCACAGAGATGAGCAGGGTTGGCACAATGCCTTTTATTTTTTTTCTGGATACTATTCTTTGAGGATGATCTGTTTAGGTACTTAGAAGGGCAGTGCTTAAAAATGAGGTATTTTCTCGCGATATCATGGAGCTTTGTGTACTGATAGTCCAGCTTGGCTCTCTGCTTATCATGGCGTGGAGAGCTGCAGTTCACGTATTCATTTTTACTATCTCACCTCGCCTACTTAATCAGCATTAACTAATCAAGCAAAAAGACATTTCAAAATTTATATATTTTTTTGGATGCTATAAAAGGATATTATCTTTCATTTATTAAAAAGAGAAAAAGAGACATTTTTAAAGTAAAGCAAACAAGCAAATAACTTCATGTATTAAAAGAAAGAAAAAAGTTGATAGAAACTAATCGATAAATAGTGGAACTTACTATAAAATAAGAAAAGCAATTTATACATTTTCAACAACAAGTAATTGTGAAAATAACTTTTATTGTCTTAACAAGTGTGTAAATTTTATGAAATTATTAATTATAAAAGTATTGTGTGACAAAATTAAATTTGTTAATAATCTGTGCAATTCTATATACGTGTTGTAGTAAACCTAGCATAAGTATTTGTATTACTTAAAACATAATTTAAAAGCTTAATCATGTATTATTTTATGTAAAAATTAAATATGTTCAGAAATCACACGCATGTATGTATGCGTATATCTGTCAATTGTTTTGCAAATACCAATGCTTATCAATTGTAACACATAAGTAGAATTTAATCTTTTTTTTTTATAATTATTTTATGTCAATTGTATTGTAAATAACAATGCGTGTATAATTTTTTTGATCATTTTTCTAAATCAAATGTTAATTCAAACATGTTTATTTTGTATCAAGCCACATGCCTGTGTGCTGAATGGGTTTTAAATAAACCTAATTTATTAATCATGTAACTCAATGTATACCATTCAAAATCAGAACCCTTATAAGACCTTAATCATTTATTTTTTTGTTATTAACAAACTTATTTAATTGTTAAAAATGGTATTCCATCATCTCTTGTTCACATACAGTAATAGATCCCATGTTCTCTGAGCTAGATTTCGGACACGGATAAATGGGGATGTGTTTAGTGCTTTGGGCATCCAGAGATGATCATCATCATCCTGGTTGGCGCAAAAGAGGATACTCTTTAAAGCCCATGCACTATCTTTTATTTTACTTTAGTCTTATTAAAAGTTAAGTTTATAGTTGGCCAGTACATTAATAGTACTTTAGTAGCCAGAGCATTGATGATGATCAGCATGCTTTAAATGTCCCAGCATTATTGATTTGATTTCTGATTATTGTGTATTTTAATGGATGGGCACTAGGCTGGTGCATCCAAGTTCTGTTTATATAATTGCCCTAGCTGGCAAAGGCTCAATAGTTAGCCTGGTCTACAGAAGACCCATTTCTAACCCAGCCACAAGATGGACTGTTGATATGTTGTACTGATTTGTTTATTCCCATCAATGATGATGATGGATGGTTTTTTCTCTAAAGTATTTACTTATACTGATATTTACTTTATAATGCTGGTTGATAAATAATTATGCTTATAGTTGCTCTTCTGAGTTATCTTTTGATCTCTCAATGTTCTCAGAGATTCTCTAATCTCATGCTCTCATATCTTTAAATATTTACTTATGTAGATGATTTGTCAAATTATTGATATTTATATTTCATTTTAATTGACTGGGGTTGATGATGTTTTGTCATCACTCCAGTTCAATTCCTTGTTCCTACTTCCTTCCTATACCCCCCATTCCGTTACAATATATATATATATATATATATATATATATATATATATATATATATATATATATATATATATATATAAATTTAATCAGAATTTTCTGAATGTTTTTATATAAATACATTGAATTAAAAATAGGCGAATTAAAAATAAATTAAAAGCAACCCTCACAAACTGATATTTTATCCATTCGGTAAATATGTTGTTTGTTGAGCTTTTAGTCTAGTTAGTTAATATCTTGTCTCGGTCTTTTATCTTCTATAGCTACTTTTCATTTTAAAGTTTTCAACATCTTACTTAATAGCGCATTACTACATTATATTCTCACCTATGTCATATAAATAAAAGCAATCCATATTTGCATTTTTCCAGAGTGTTTTTGGGAGGTATTTATAATATAATTAAAATTTGTTTCTCTCATGAAAAATGCGTCCAAGTTAACTTCAAGTACTTTTTAGGAAGTCTGTCACCATTCTTTTGCTTTACATACCCAATCTCCTGAAACTGTGTCTTTGCAATAGTAAATTCAATCAAATCATATTCAGCAAGACGAAGAACAGATTTTATTAGTCTTAGGATTTTGTCATCATATTTTATAATCTTACAGAACTTAAATCAAACACAGACTCAAATTTGGGCTTTGATTGATCAATTTTGTCACATATATTTAAAAGTATATTTACTCATAGTGTGGATGGATTTTGAGTGTGTGCTTAAAATTACATGTAATAATTATTTGTATATGATTTAGCTCATGAAATTCAGTTCGTAGAATATTACTTATAATTTAAAAATATATAGATATAAATGCATTTTTCAAATATTGATTTTTTTTCTCACTCTTGAATAGATTTACGTACTTCTAACTTAAATATTATATGGTACAAATGCCAATTTATGGGGTAGGACTGATATTTTTAACTTCATCTGAAAAGTTTACTTTACGAGATAAAATATTCTATAGTGATGAGGTTATTTCTACACATTGATATTAGTGACAAGTCTTTTTTTTAGCAGCTTGGATGTAGTTTATTAGTCAATTTTGTTACATATATTTATTAAATCTGAGTTTATCTGTATCTTGGTTGTATTAGGTATGTATGATGAATATGTGTTCAATAATCAGATGTATTATATATAAATATAAAATTTGTAATAAAAATAATAAATTATGTCACAAAAGTACTTTCAGTTAATTTTTAACCTTCAACTGTAAATCATTTAAATACAAATCTAGAGGAAGGAAACATGAATGTTATCTACCATATTTAAACACAGAATTAATAAATATCAGTAACAAATTGACTAATCAAATTGCACCCAAGCTGTGAAAAAAAAATTGTTACTAATATCAATGTTAAACCAGCAAGCATCACATGATCACACCTCCAATACTAGCACATAATTGTTTATAAATAAAGCAAAGCAAAACTCCATATAGTAGTGCCACCTGTGCTAAACAGAGTAATCAATGGATGCCAGAAGGCTTGTGCATAAAATCCCTATCTAATGCCTACTCATCCAATATCCCCAGACTAGCTAGAGGTTTGCATTAGATCCTAAGATCTAGATGCAGTGCTCTCAGATCCAAAGCTCCTCACTGACGAAGCCCACAAGCCAGAAACTAGTCTGGAGATATTGGATGAGTAGGCATTAGATAGGGATTTTATGCACAAGCCTTCTGGCATCCATTGATTACTCTGTTTAGCACAGGTGGCACTACTATATGAAGTTTTGCTTTGCTTTGTTTAATATCAATGTGTAGAAATAATCCAGCAAGTACGTCATCCCTATAGAATATTTCATCTCATAAAGTAAGCTTCTCAGATGACCTTAAAAATATCAGCACCACACCATAAATTGACATTTGCACTGTATAATATTTTAGTTAAAAATATATAAATCTATTCAAGAGTAAAAGAAAAATAAATATTTGAAAAATACATATTTTTAACTCATAAGTAACATTCTAGGAACTGAATTTTATAAGCGAAATAGCATACATATGATTATTACAAGTAATTTTAAACACAAGCTCAAAATTCACCCACACTATGGATAAATATATTCTTAAATATATGTAAGGGAAAATTAATAAATCAAAGCCCAAATTTGAGTGTGTGTTTGATTTAAGTTATATAAAATTATAAAATATCATGACAAAGTCATAAGATCAATAAAATATATTCTTCAACTTACTCAATATGATTTTATTGATTTTATTATTGCAAAAACAGATTAGACATTCTACTTTTATTTATCAAAATTGCTTCCTTATTTTTTCTTTTATTATGGTTTTTTTCCTCATAAAGAACAATACAGAGACTTCAGACCACTCAAAGAAGTATGGAGAGATGCATGTTGGGAGTAACAAGAAGAGGAAGAGAACAAACAGGTGTTAATGACCTCATTGAAAAAATTAAAAGGCTGAAGTGGAGTTGGGTTGGACATATTGCTAGGAGAGATGATAATAGATGGACAATTGAAATCTTAAACTGGATTCCAAGAGATTGTAAAAGACCCAGAAAGAGACCACGTGTGAGATGAATGGATGAAATAAAGTGTGCAGGGGTGATGTGGAGAAGAGAAGCTAAAGAACAGAAAAGATGAATTGAATTTGGAGAGATCTTCATCCTGCAGTGAAATGATAATGGTTGATGATGATAAAGGAATTTTAGTATTTTCCAGATTGAAATTGAAAGTAAAGTTACATGTTTTTTCATGATCAAAGAAAACAGATGCCACTAATTAAATCATTATTATTCTTACTTTTTTTATATGTTTACACAACAATTAATGATTTTTAAATGTTTTTCAAGACTACATCTTGTTTCACTTATGTATAAAGTCTTGTACTTACTTAAAATTTGACACATAATATTACTTTCCTATTTAAAAGATATGTTTTTGAATTATTTACCAATCTATTAAAATTCATAAAAGACAAAATAAAACATTATATAAATCACTATATATTTAAAAAAAAATTAAATTGAGCATTTGAATCATATGAAATAGATATCTATTTTATCATTTACTTACAGTTCGTTTAAAGTAATATATTTCTTTTCCAATTGACAGAAACTACAATAAATTTGTTTGATATTATAATCAATTTCAACCACTTCTTTTGTTAAATGTTTCAATATTTTATGATATATCACTTTTATTTATAATTTGAAATTTTATAAATAATAATTAGTGTTACTTTTTAAGTTGTATATCTTTATTCATGAGGAAATTTTAATTTTAAAATAAATTAATTTTTAAAATAAATGCTAGATTAATTATAATCAATTGGATGTTTATAGTGTCATATGATAACCTTTACTAATTTAAATGTCTTATTAGAGAATTAGATATGCCAATCTAATACTTTTCATTTTTTTCACAAGCAATATCAGTTTGTTTTTATTGTAATGTTAAATTTGGAGAAATCAATACTATTCAAATTTGATGACAAGTTTTTAAATTTAAGTTGAATATTATTTTTTCAATCAATATCATCATCATCAACAACAACCATTATCAGTCCACTGTGAGATGAAGGTTTCTCCAAGTCCAATTCATCTTCTCTGATCTTTAACTTCCCTTCTCCACATCATCCCTGCACAGTTTCTTTTTTTATCCATCCATCTCACATGTGGTATCTTTCTGGGTCTTTTACAATCTCTTGGAATTCAGTTTAAGATTTCAATTGTCCATCTATTATCATCTCTTCTAGCAATATGTCCAGCCCAACTCCACTTCAGTCTTTTAATTTTTTCAATGAGGCCAGCAATACCTGTTTGTTTTCTTATACACTTATATATTTCGTGCTAATCTAAATTATTGTTAACATTTGAAATGTATTCATTCTTTTTTTTTATTACATGCAATAATTTTTTTGATAATAATCTACAAAATATATGCTTAAATATATATCAAATATTAAACTATTAAAATTAAGAGGAAAAAAATCGTATTTTCCTTCAAAGTTCAAAATATTAAAAAATAAAATAAACAGAAGTCTTTCCAAATTTGTCCTCTATTATTTATTTGGAAAAAATGTTTTTTGGTATAGATTCAAACATTTTACAAAATTTTCAATGTTCTACAGAAAATCATCTGCAAAACTTGGGATTCTTTTAATTATTTGTGATAAATGAGTACTAGCTAGATACAGATGTGGAGTAAATATAATATTTTAGTTATGCATTTTATATCATTGTAACTTAAATGCTTAATTTTCATTTTGATATAATTTTTTGGCCATTTGAATTAATACTTTATTAGGTATTGATGCACTCAGTTATCTACATTCTATTTTTGTTTGTTTCTTTAAAAGACTGTATATATATATGCCAAGAAATAATAATAGGATAACTAATAAATTTAAGATTGAACATACTTTATATATGTAAAATGTAGTATATTCTTAATAAAAATAGATCAAAAAATAAAAGATAAAAATAAAATATTTTTGTGTGTTACAATAAATACTTTTTTTTAAAAAAAAATTAATTTAAAAATAAACTTTGCTCGTTATTGATATTGTTAAACTGTTTTTATTTGAAAAATAAATGTAAACATAAAACATGGAATTGTTCATTTAAATTGTTTTATTATTATTACTACTACTTTTGAAAATGTAAAAATAAACCTTACATTCTTCATTTAGATCTCAGGTCATCTAAAATGAAAAAAAAGAAAACTAAGTGGAAGTTTAAAGTGATTTTTGCAATCCACCCATGTCATGGCTGCCAAATTACTTGGTCCATCAAGCAATAGTATTCTATCCAATGGGCAGGTCCAGAGAATAGTCACATCATCAATTTGTTCATTTTCCCACTTCATTCTCTTTACTGATCAGCTCTTCAATTCCATGTTACTCTTCCCATTGTTTATATCCAACAATGTCAATCTTTTCATCCTTTCTTTTTGCTTTCATTCACCATTCTCTCTAAAACATCTTTCATTAAACTATACTTTTTAATGTATATCCAATCTAGTTTCTTTTTTCTATTTCTATTCTTTTTTTATTTATTCTTTTCAAAACTTCATTTGTTATTTTATTCATCCAACTGATTTTTTTCATTTTTCTTCATATTCATATCTCAAAAGTTTCAATCATTTCCTACTTCTATTACTCATTGTCCATGTTTCATAACCATACAGTATACACTCCACACATAACATTTAATTAATATTTTTTCTTAATCCTCTCTTCAAAAGTCCACTCAATATTTTATTTCTCTTAATAAATGCATTCTTTGCCAATTCTATTCTGCTCTTAACTTCATCTTCACTTCTTTTATTTTCACTCAACCAACTACCCATATATAAATTCCTTTAACTTTTGAACTATGTTATCATAGATTTCAATTTGCAGTCATTTTGCATTCCTCCCTATCCATAATCATTTTGTCTTTTCAACATTAACCTTCATTCCTTATTCCATACATCCTTTCTCCAATTTATTCAACATATTCTGGAGACACTTTTTATCCTCAGCTATAAAGGCTATATCATCTGTAAATCTTATATATTTTATTATTCTACCTTCAACATTTCTCCACAGACTAAACAATGTAAAAAATCAGGTGACATACTGCATCCTTGTCTAACTCCTTTTTTATTCACTTCATTACTCTCATTATTCTGCAGTCTAATTCTTATTCTTTGTTCAGTATACATATTACAAATCAATCTTTTCTCTTTCCAAAATAATCCTTTATTTTTTAAGATGATTATAACTTTATTCCAGATTATTTTATCCAATGCTTTTTCCAAATCCACAAAACGTATCAATTTCTTTATCTCTTTCAAGATATCTCTCTGCAATTTATTTGTACTTTTCCCTCTCTGAAAGCCAAACTGTTCTTCTTTAATATAATACTCTACTTTCTTTGAGTAAAATCCTCAATAAAACTTTAGAAACATGAGGTATTGTCCTGTACTCTTTTACATTTAACAATTTTCTTCTCTTTTAGCAATTACAATCATTATAGTCCATATGAAATGGCAAAACCTTTTTTTATTTTTGTAAAATAAAAAGAAAACAATAATTGGCAGTATGAATCCAAAGAATAAGTTTCATTTTAATCTTTTTTTAATTTGTTGTTGTTCAAAACCAGCGAATTTATTTTTATTTGGATTGTTTCATTTGTAATTTATATTGAATAATAATAACAAAAAAAAAAACAAATTTGTTAGATGAAAAATAAAAAAATTGCAGTTGACAATTTTCTTGATGTATTCATAAAAGTCGACAAGACAATTAGTTGATCATAATTTTTCCCTCTCACTTTTTTAAAACCAAATAAGGAATTTAAAATTAAAGACAAATAATAAAAATTAAAATTCCAAACAAACCTTACAATTACAAATAAGTTCAAATATCAGCCTTTTAAGCTAATTGTGCATGCGCTTTTTACAAATGTTAATAATAAATGAATACTTTCTCACCAATACAAGATATAGTATTTATGCAGGAATAAAAGGAATCCTCTTATTCCTACGACTCAAATGCTTATATATGAGCAAATCTGAAGTACTGGCAAGTAAAGTGTGAGGATGGAACCGTCACTTTAAATTACTATATACGATGTCTGAATGAATGACGTGGGTGAAATTGTCTAGAATTTACTAAACGTCATTCCAACTGAAACTTAATCATATGTAAATAGGCATTTATTTTATATAGCGTATGTTTACAATTGTATACATTCAAATTATTAACACTCGCAAAGCGTATGAACAATTAGCTTAAAAGGTTGATATTTGAATGTATACAATTGTATACATACGCTATATAAAATAAATGCTTAATTACAAATAAGAAAAGTTGTTTGAAATTATACATTTAATTTGTAAGTCAATATTAGGTACTATTATGAGAAATCAAAATAAATCTTAAAAACTTATAATTTCTTCTTTTTCTCTCTGTCACTCCCCATTTCCATTTTTTTAAAAACAAAATAAGAAATTAAAAAGACAAATAATAATAAAAGTTTGAAACAAACCTATCAATGAAAAGTAGTAAGAAATTTTAGATTACCCACTGACTTTATAAATTATATAATATTATGATAAATCCTTTCTCCAAATCAAAAGTATATTAAATTTATCAATTAGTTATTCCATTAATGTTTCAATGGTGGTCAAACAAACATAAAATGGAATGTAGATAGCTGAGTACATCGGTGCCATTTATTGCTTAGAATACTCTGACATAAATGGCACATAATAAATCAAACAAGCCTATTTATCATTATTTTTGGAATTAATGCAGTATTTTGCTTATTATTAAATACGTGGACTAAAATTCATAAAAGAAACTAATAAAGTTTTTAAAAAAATAGAAA
Source organism: Epiperipatus broadwayi (assembly GCA_028023455.1). Classification (NCBI taxonomy): domain Eukaryota; kingdom Metazoa; phylum Onychophora; class Udeonychophora; order Euonychophora; family Peripatidae; genus Epiperipatus; species Epiperipatus broadwayi. The sequence goes on from JAQFVV010012447.1 coordinate 449,627, forward strand.
TATAATTTAGAAAGTTTTAGGAAAGAGAAATTGAAGTTGAATGGTTTTTACTTAGTAATTTTGAATTGACTTTCTAATTACTTCAGTGCTATTCAAAATCTATTTCATTTCAAATATATACATTCATTTTATAGCATTCGAAGTTTAAGTATGATGAGGTTGACTCGAAAGAATTATTTTGAAAAAGAAAAGATGAAAATTTGAAATATTTTTATACAATATTCGGTTTGAAAATGAGATTAATTTATTTCTGACTTTTGGTGTGTTGAATCTTGCATTTCCTTAAATACTGATATGATTGCCTTTTGTTGTGTAGATTTTATTTATAGAAATTGGGCTAAAACAATTATTCATTGAAATTTTAATTTCGTTGCTACAGTTGGTCACCTAGTGACTAATTTAAGATTAGGTCATTATTTTATGCATCTTATCAAATGTCTTTATTATTCTTCTGGTTTAGTTTGTGACAACACTGAGTTTTTTTAGTTTTGATGTTAGTATAAATATATACCTGACTGAACTTTTTAGAGTGTTTAATTTGAGTACTTATAATTTTATAATTTTTTATTACCATAGAAAAAATCGAGCTGTTGTGGGATTAAGGGTTTTAATTATACTAATAAATCAAATGTTTAATATGTATATGTGAATCATAAAAATATATACTAAATTGCTTAGTAATCTAGGAGTTAAGCATATATTTTTTATGGCACAATTTGATAATGTGGGCTAATCTGAGATGGTGTGACAAGGCTGTAAGCTACCCTTACAATATATATATATATATATATATATATTGTAACGAGCACAGACGTTCGTTACATTGTTGTTTTTTTTCTTATTTATTAAACATGAAAGTAAATTAAAAAGTTCGCATTTAAAAATTTTCTTTAAGAATTAAAAATTGAAATTAAATATCATCTTAAACTCTTATATATTAATTAAATCGCACAGATAATGAAAAATTATTAAAATAAAACTTTATTAAAGAAAAAGAAAAGATTTGGAGATGAAATTATATCTTTAAATTTATCTTTAAATATATTTTTGATTTGGAAAACAGGTTAATTAATCAGAAATGGAAATGATTGTTAATTAGTTAAATGTAAACCAGCCTTCGGCATTTAAATGTAAAAACACCTGTCAGATAAGAAAACAATAAAAACTTTCAGCAAATGAAATAAATCCATTTGGAAATCGGACCTCAACGAAAAGGATCATCTCATTGATGACGTAATGTTAAGTCAATCCTTCGAATACGTATAAAAGGAAAAATTTTGGAAATTATTAATTAGTGACTAGTTATTGATGATTATTACGATGTAACAGCTAGGTGTTAGTGCTGAGGGGATTGAAAAAGACGCACAGCTTCAATCCCTTCAGTTCTGCTAAGAAAGGAAGAAAAATGAACCATCGTTTATACATTGAGGACCAACTACACTAAAAAATCTCCGGATGGATAAATAAATCGGCCAACAGGATACCAATCTTCGGACGACGTGGGAATTCACGTTCAAACGGCAAGGAATATATGAAGATGGACTATTTAAATAACCGTAAGAACTTTAAAATTTATGAACAGTAAATTAAAAACTTTTCCAGATTTAAATGATTGCAATATTATTCTATCTGACCAACATTATTTATTAATTAGTTATAATTTTATTTAATGTATTTATTTTGTAAAATCATTTCCATTTATTTATTTTTTGTTCTTTAAGTTTTATTATGATTTTTGTTTTCCGTTAAGTTAAATTATATAAATGTTAAACTTAAGTCGGGCGTGAATGACTGTATAGATTTGTAAAGTTATATTAGGGGAGGGTAATCTTAGGTTATTTGTTTCGTGGTTAAATTGGGTCAATGGATTGGATATATTGGTGTGATTAGTAGATGTAATATTGATTCGCCACGGGCAGAATCGCTTCATACGCCGCACACTTCCGTTTGCCTATGGAAGGAATTATAAGTCGGATACCGCAGTTCCTTTCTATGGAGTTTTTTGTTTTATTGCTCTTCTTTAGAGATAGATGTAATATTCCTATCTCATAAGAGGCAATTTCTTCTTTTAACCTTTTGTGCTGTCGTATTTTATTACATTGAATACATCGATATATCAGATGAATTAGATCGCCAGTTTGACTACGAATTTTAGCCTAAGGTTAAATAGGGATAGAATATTTTAATTTCAATGCAAATCTATGTAGTATTCATGCTCGACCCTAAATAAAAATGCATTAAATTTAAGTTGTTTATAGATGCTTGCATGGATTGTTTATCGGTTGACTATGTTTTGCGTGTTCATATTTGATCAAAATATATAGACATTCGATAAATAATGATACCTTACGGTGAGTATCTAAAATGTATTTATTCGGATGTCTTTTAAGTTATTGGTGACAATGCAAGTATCTTATGGTGAATACTATTGGGTTACATATAAATTTCCCTCCGCAATTGTCAGTAATCAATAATTTTATATTTTGATCGCTTATGTTTACTTTGGAATGTTTTTTAACCGTGTAATCTATGTAACCGATCTATAGCAACTTATTATAACAAGCTTTTATAATCCCATCTGTGCGAACTTAATTAAAATGTAAACTTATAATATAATAGAAATTAAAATGTAAATTAAAATCTAAGGTAAAGTTAAAAATAATGTTAAAATGTAAAACTAATACTAAAATAATTTTAAATCTTATATATATGTGCATAAATAAATGTTTGTATGTTAATTACTGGCAGTGGCTTATTTTATTCCTTTTTTTATATATACCCTTAAGAGCAATAAAACAAAAAACTCCATAGAAAGGAACTGCGGTATCCGACTTATAATTCCTTCCATAGGCAAACGGAAGTGTGCGGCGTATGAAGCGATTCTGCCCGTGGCGAATCAATATTACATCTACTAATCACACCAATATATCCAATCCATTGACCCAATTTAACCACGAAACAAATAACCTAAGATTACCCTCCCCTAATATAACTTTACAAATCTATACAATCATTCACGCCCGACTTAAGTTTAACATTTATATAATTTAACTTAACGGAAAACAAAAATCATAATAAAACTTAAAGAACAAAAAATAAATAAATGGAAATGATTTTACAAAATAAATACATTAAATAAAATTATAACTAATTAATAAATAATGTTGGTCAGATAGAATAATATTGCAATCATTTAAATCTGGAAAAGTTTTTAATTTACTGTTCATAAATTTTAAAGTTCTTACGGTTATTTAAATAGTCCATCTTCATATATTCCTTGCCGTTTGAACGTGAATTCCCACGTCGTCCGAAGATTGGTATCCTGTTGGCCGATTTATTTATCTATCCGGAGATTTTTTAGTGTAGTTGGTCCTCAATATATAAACGATGGTTCATTTTTCTTCCTTTCTTAGCAGAACTGAAGGGATTGAAGCTGTGCGTCTTTTTCAATCCCCTCAGCACTAACACCTAGCTGTTACATCGTAATAATCATCAATAACTAGTCACTAATTAATAATTTCCAAAATTTTTCCTTTTATACGTATTCGAAGGATTGACTTAACATTACGTCATCAATGAGATGATCCTTTTCGTTGAGGTCCGATTTCCAAATGGATTTATTTCATTTGCTGAAAGTTTTTATTGTTTTCTTATCTGACAGGTGTTTTTACATTTAAATGCCGAAGGCTGGTTTACATTTAACTAATTAACAATCATTTCCATTTCTGATTAATTAACCTGTTTTCCAAATCAAAAATATATTTAAAGATAAATTTAAAGATATAATTTCATCTCCAAATCTTTTTAAAATTTAGTTTTAAAATACTTTTTCTTTAATAAAGTTTTATTTTAATAATTTTTCATTATCTGTGCGATTTAATTAATATATAAGAGTTTAAGATGATATTTAATTTCAATTTTTAATTCTTAAAGAAAATTTTTAAATGCGAACTTTTTAATTTACTTTCATGTTTAATAAATAAGAAAAAAAACAACAATGTAACGAACGTCTGTGCTCGTTACAATATATATATATATATATATATATCATTATGTGGTTTGGTGATAGAATGGCAGATTCTGAAGAAGGACCATGGCATATGGCTCAGTTTTGTCAATTTATCTAATATTTTATCTATTGTTATATTGATTTACTGTTATTTTTAATTGCTATGAAAAAAAACCAATTTTATATTAAATAAATAGACTGAATTTCTTTTTAAAAACCAATAATATAATTAATTAGCTATTGAAGTTTGAATCTTTAGATTGCCATCTTATGTTATTAAAATCCATTTCACCAAATGCTTAAACTCATTTTTTTTAAAAAATTAGTTGCTATTTAAATATGTAGCAAACAAATTAGTTGCACTAATTTATTTATTATATATATATATATAAACACAACTAATTCTCTACACAATCACTTTAATATTTCAATCAGAAGACTGCTTTTCATCAGAAAGTATTTTGCTGTAATTTTTGATGAAAACGAGTCTTCTGATTTGTTAAAACAGCTCTGTAGAGAAAGTAATATATATATATATATATGACAATAAAAAATAAATATAATGGTAATTAATTATTATATACACTCTTTTAATACGGAGAAGTACTTTCGGTTAGTAACCTTTCTCAACTGATATTAAATTCAAAAAACATAATGGAAGCAAATGTCATCAACTCAAATCCCATAAATCCCAAATTTTAATGTTAGCAGCCTGTCTAGTAGTCATATTTATCTTATTTCTATTTATTAAAATTGCCTCCTTAATTTTTCTTTTATAAAGGTTTCTCTCTTCATAAAGAATTTTATCACTTTCAATACCAAACTTAAATATATATTTATATGTCCTTTCATGATCCAAGAAAACTGAAGCAGTCATGAAATCATTATTATTTTTACTTTTCACATGCTTGTATAACAATTCATGCTCCTTTAATTTTATTCAATACTGCACCTTGATTTAACTATATATTATAACATACATCCACAAAAAAATTGATACACAACATTACTAATAATTCTAAAAATGTCATACCTGTCAAGTGGAAAAGTAATATTGTGTATCAATTTTTTGTGAATATATGTTATCATATATAGGTAAATTGAGGTGCAGTAAAGGAGCGTGAATTTATAGAAGAGTGTGAAAAGTAAAAATGATAATGATTTAATAACTGCTTCAGTTGTCTTGGATCACAAAAGGGCATCTAAATATAAATTTAAGTTTGAAATTGAAAATGTTAAAAATTTTCATGAAGAGAAAAACCATAGTAAAAAACAAATGAATGATGCAGTTTAAATAAATAGAAATAAAATGAATATAATTGATAGGCAAGGTGCTAATATTAAAATTTGGGATTCATGGAATTTGATTTGATGATGTTTGCTTCCATTATGTTTTTTTTTTTAAATTTAATAGTAGTTAAGGAGGGTTAAGGAATTAGCTAAAAGTACTTCTGTGGATTGAAAGACTGTATATAATGGTTAATTACCATTATATTTATTATTTTTATTATTACAATAGTTTTTAATTAATGGACATTTTATTTGTATTATATATATATATGTGTGTGTATGTGTGTGTTTGTCACCACAGCTCTTATGCCTAAATAAACCAATAGAATCACATCGAACATAACAATGTTTTCTGTTTAATTAGACTCACAATTCTGAATCTGATGTTAAAGTAACTTTGAGAATTTGTTCGATTAAGGCTATTTCTTTTTCCAACAGTCAATCTCAAATTGTTATTATGCAAAGATAGTAAAAAATTTAATCTCAGTAATACATTTTTTCTTTAGATTTTCACAGAATATGACATTGCAATGTTGTTGGTTTTGTAAAATCAGCATTGGTTTATCACAAGGGTATTATATATATATATATATATATATATATATATATAATATATACCCTATATATATATATATATATATATATAACAACTTGGGGCTTGAAGTAAAAAAGGACCTAGGTGAGTGATGATTTACTAGGAGGATGACATGATATGCAACACACAGGAATGATGTTAGGTATTGATTCATAAAAGTGCTAACTTTTAAGTTTGTCATTCCATCATTGCACTAATCCAAAAAAAAGCAAAATAATAGAGTACTTCAAAACCCAAGAGGTTGTCTGAATTTAAACTCTAGATAAGTTGAGCATTGAAACAACTTCATGAGTATATCACTTCAGTAATCTGCACAGCACATTGAATAGTTAATTGTTCAGAAAATTGTGTAATATTTAAGCACCAGAAGGAATAGGTTATGCTTTGATCCAGGAATCTTTAGCTTGAATCCATCATGTTGCTACTGAGCCATTTCACCCAGCATTGTTCAGTGAATGGCAGATTCACAGATTCAGTTGCTAAAAGTCTTGGGTCTAGGTTCAACTCTGTCATTTCTAGTACCTGAATATTGCATGACCTCTCAAGTGATGATCTATTCAATTATTTACTTACATAGTATAAATAATTAATGTAAATAATCAATATTAACATCTGGAATGTATGTGTGCTACTACAGAATAGCAAATTATAATATCCAATGTTCATGGATTATCCCAAGTAATAAATCTTTTGTTTATTATTATCAATATTAGCAAAAAATTATTCATATGTTTATAAATGTAAATATTTGTTATTGGTGATGCTTAATGTATATAATATTTTTATATTTTTAGATTAAGTAAGCATTCATTTGATGTAGCTTGGGTTGAACAACAATTTAAAAAACATCTTGATTCTGATAAATATGTTACTTTACAACATTTTAAAAAAATATTTGATGCCAAAAATGTAAGTATGATAAAATATTTTGACATATTGAACTTTGATTAATATATGTTGTGAGATTGTTAATACATTGTAGTATTAAAACATTTTAATACTATTTATTAAAATTATTCAAAATGCCAAATAAACACCCACAAAACTAATTCAGAGCTGACTTCATTCTAAATGTTAAAAAAAATTTTTTTTTGCTCTTTGATAAATTGATAATAAGTGAAACTTGAATGAGATTATTGAATAAATAAGGCAACATTTACTTACAATAATTCCTATAATTTTGTTTAGAGCATTTTCTAATTTTGTAATATATATATATAAACTAACACATCGGATGATTCTTAAGCTTAAGCAAATTGGTATATTCAACAGCAACTCTGTTCCAGTGCCATATATGGTAAACTTGAGTAATCAGTGATTAAGAGATGGTAATACATTTAGATATTCACTTCCAGACTGGTTTCTATGTTTTTCCTTTGTCATTGAGGGTTTGTGAATTTAAAACTAGAACCAATACAGTTATGTATCTGACAATAACAATAGATTCATCGTTTATGTGAAATCTCATCCCTTATCAGTAATTAGTAGTCTTGTTTTTTTTAACAGAAGGCATCTATTTTTCTCTAATGTGAAATAAATATATAGATATAATATTATTTGATTCTTTTACTTACACAGTATTTATATGCATAAAAGTAGCTGTCTTGTTTAATACCATAATACGTTTGAGAAATCAGCTATGCATTTAAATACATAGTTTCTAGATTTCTTTTTTATGAATGAGTACTTTTTATTGGCTTGACTTTAAAATCTTAGGATTTTTTTAAATTTCAGAATATTTAATAAACAAGAGGTTTAAAAGATAATCACCAGATGTATAATTGCATTGTTGCCAGCTTTAAATCCCACATTTTTATTGAAATTCGGAGCAGTCTGGTAACGGGGATTTATTACTTAAACTCATTATCGATGGCGTTAAAGCATATAATTGGGTTTGTTTATATACTAGTGGAAAAGCTAAAGAATAACTTGATATTATGTTGGTATTTACAATGCAAGTCAGAGAAAAGATTCTTATAATTAAAAAATAATTAAGATTACTAAAATATAGAATTTCTAAACTGGGATCAGACATATATAATTATACTTGAAGATTTATAGAGTTTACAACTTTAGGATTTTTTAATTCTAGACTTTTAATAGAAAACGATCTGAAAACTAGTTATTAGATATCTCAAATCTAGTTGCTCTTGTTATATATATAATATTTTCAACTATGATTGATTTAAAACTCTTCAAACTTAATCTAGTTTCTCTATTAGATCAACAATCTTTTCATTTTCCCACTCATCTTACCTGTGATCTCTTTTTAGGTCTTTTACAATATTTTGCAGTCCAGATTATGTCTTTAACTGTTGTCATTTCTTCTACCAATATGTCCAGTCTGTCTCCATTTTAATTCTTTTCTTTCACTGATGTCAGTAATACATGTATTTCATTTTTAATGTTTTTTTGGTATTTTCAATATTCATCTCTGCATATTTTATTAAGTGGTCCGAAGTCTCTGTACTGTTCTTCAATTAAAGATCCAAGTCTCAGATTCATAAATAAACATCACTAAACACACATCTATTAAAAACCTTTTTTTAAAAAAAAACATAGGAATATTTCCTTTAATATTGAGCTACTTCTACCAAAAGCATTCCATCCAAGTATAATCCTACGATTAATTTTATCCATTTTATTTGCACATGTACTAATAATCTGACCAAAATATTTGTAGTTGTTAATTTCTTCTAATTTATAATTATCAATCTTTATTTTCTTTTCTTAGAAAAAAATCCATGGAATATTATTTCAATTTTGAAATTACTTTCGCCCTTTCATCTGATAATTCTTGCACCATTTTCTGAATTACTAAAACAATAACAAAAACTATTCAGGTGTTAAATCTAGGTGATTTAAATAATTTCTATTATTTTCATTCTTTAACTTTGCATTTTAATACACAAAATACTTCTTGTAAAATTGCTATAAAACATTCTGGAAATATCAAATCACTTTATAATGTCACCATACAATCTAATTACTGCTGCATTTTGATAAACAATCTTCAGATTATGACAAAATCCTAGATCTGTATTTTGATAGTTCAAAACCATTATGACAAATGCTTATAGAGTCAAATGCTATTTTATAATTTACAAATCCAAAGCATAATGGCATGATATATTTATATCTTCTTTCTATAACTTTTGTTAATGTGTTAGTGCGATCTATTGTGGTAAATCAGCTTTTAAATAAAGCTTATTCTTTTGATTGGATTGAATCCAAAAATCATTGTAGTCACATTGTAATTATCTTACTTTAAAGATTTTGTGTAAAACTATCTTCTTAACAGCATTGTTAAAGATCAATATTATTACTGTATTCTACTAATCATTTGGTCCAACTTTATTATTTAGATATTTCATATGCTGGTTTTCAACAATTTGTCTATTTCTTCATCTACTTCTTTTAAAGTATCTGTAATAAATCTATCATTTCTGAAGCTTTTTCCTTTTTCATACATTTAATTATATATCTCATCTCTTTATTTAAAATACCAAAATGTAGTATTTATATTGATTTATTTTATTTTCTTATTGTTTATTACTATAAATATCAGAACACCATAAGTTCTCTAAAGCACTAAGCCATATTGTATTTATAGAAACAACAAGTTTCTCTGTGATTACCTATAAGCTCACTTATTATATTTATTATATTTCATATAGAAGTATAAACAGTTAACATCATTGATATAATAACAATATATGTAGAACTTTTTCACAGATTTTATATTATTTCTTTTCTAACAATAGTTCTTTTTTTCTTTTTATTGTTGAAATGTTTTTTTTTTTCAATTCCACTATTTTTATAGTTTTCCTTGCAACTTTATAGTTATAATTTTTATATCATTGTTAATTGTTTTTTGAACCATTTTACAGAACTTCAGATATTTCATTTCATTTTAATGGAAAATTTTAAGTATTTTCATATTACTTCTTTCCTTGACATATTATCTCATCTCAGCAGTTTTCAGTTTTTAATTGAGAGTATCAGTTATTTTATTTTTAATCTCAGTTAACTTTGGACCATCTTCAAAATAAGTCAATAATTTAACATGATTAGGAAATCCTAATTTAAATATTTAGGAGTGAATTTGAAAATTAGAAATATTAATAGCTAGTAATAGATTTTTTTTATTAGTTTTTGTTTCTTTAGTTTTGCAGTAACATATCTTATTAATCAGTGATCATATATATATAATTACATTTCTTCTAAACTTTAAAGATATTGGACAAATTGTTGGTTAATTCAGCCTTAAAACAAAAACTAGTCACTTAAATAAATACTAAGGCAAAAGTAGCCAACTATTTTATCATTAAATATATTTCATCCTACAGTCTGATCTCATTCAAATGGATCCAGTCATATAACATCAGCATCATTTAATATAGAGATATGGTGATGTATAAAGTCAATTTCTTATTAGTTAAAATAGATGTAACAGTTAATGTTTCATCATCATATGAAGATTAGTATAATCTAAAATACATATAAAAAAAGATCACCATTTTACTTTTATTATAAAATTAGCATATCTAATCTTAAAAAAAGGTTACTATTTAATTCTACATATTATTTACAGAAACAGAATCCTGTCTGTAATATTTAAACATATATAATATGTATTGTTAATACAGTTAATAATAAAATAGAAGACGATTGAAGAGCCCCCAGTGGATTCTGCACAATATACTATACGTTTAAGACAGACGCCATCACCTTTAACGCACAGAAGTTATGGCTTCAGTAAAACCAATTAAGAAGAAAATATTAAATTGGGAAATACTTC